>CAHIKZ030000173.1:0-42500 GCA_903632075.3 Acanthosepion pharaonis
ATTTACCAAGGACCATAACATGATTTGAATATATGACTACAGTATTACTTCATCAGATTTAAGAGGTTTATATGAGTGCGTATTGCTATTTGCATCGGACTTAAAACACACACGGTAATATGCATAACGTATCTTGAATAGGGACAGATAAACATGTATATTGTGTGGATGAAAAGTTCTCTGACAAAATGTTGGTCAAGAATAATTCCTGATTTTTTAATAATTTAAATGAATTTTGGTAGGGGGGTGTCGGACGGAGAAGGATTCAGTAAGCTAAGTGGTTCCGAACAGATTGATATCTTCATAAATTTTCGCATAGACAAAACAAAATAGCAAGAAACAATTTTAAGCCATTAGGAATGAATGTAGAAGGGTTTGCAGATTATGAATAATGAATTTGCAGACAAGCGCTAAGAGGAATTTTGTCAACTATTCGACGTTTATTAGCATATATATATATATATATATATATATATATATATATATATATATAAAAACTGACGTCAGAAATGAATCAGTGTTTCGCCAGTGTTTTCCCCATCCATTAAAAGCAAAAATGTGTTCATGTTCAGATTACAGCGAAAGAAAATATGACATATATGTATAAATGTATATATATATATATATATATAGATATATACGTATATATTAGGTATGTATCTATATGTGTGTATGTATGTATGTATGCATATGTATGTATATATATGTATCTAAATATATATATATATTCACATATATATCTACATATATATATATATATATATATATACATATATATATATATATATGCATATGTATGTATGTATATATATATATATATATATATATATATTTATATATGTATGTATATATATATATATATATTATCTATATATATATATATATATGTATATACATATGTATATATATATGTATGCGTATATATGTATATATATATTTATCTATATACGTATATATATATATATATGTATGCATATAAATATATATATCTATATTTATATATATGTACGCATATCTATATATATATATACTTATATATGTGTATATATATATATATATATATATATATATATATATATATATATATATATATATATATGAAATAAAGCCCTAAGTTATATTCAAAGTAGATTATAAAAACGAAAACAATTCAAACAAAAATTTACAGAAAAAGCAATATAATTTGGTTGAATCTCGCTACAATAATACCATAAACCCGAAAATAGGGAAAATATTCTTCAAAATAATTGACATACACTTACATAATACCAGCAAATTATCAAAAACTATCACCAAAAATGCAATCAAAATTAGCTGCATCGATAACATGGTAAAAATAATAAGCCCAATAAAAATACTGTACTAGAATAATAAGAATTTCAACAACAATAATAATAACATGCAGCGAAACAACAGCATCCAACGTAACAGAAAATTGTCCACTTAAGAGTAAATATATAACTAACATATACACAAATCTATCGTAACTAATAACATTAATACAGATGAAAAAATGTACATATGCGCCATAGGAATAAAGAAAAACAAAGATATTATAACCACAAAATAACATTCCGAAGAAAAAATACACAAGCAATACAACCTTATCAAAATACATATGGAGCCAAATACAAAACAATATCCCTACCAAAATCAAATGGGAAATTATAAAAATAGGAACCCCATGCAGTATTAACAGTAAAAATTGTAAATAATGCTCGGAGGAAAAATGAGCAATAATTAGATTTTAAAACCAAAATAAACGTTTAAACAAGGTAAGAGAAATAAGGGGTAAATATAGACATATAAATAAATACTTACTTTTTCACCTAAGTACTATTTAAAAAATAAACAAATGAATATAAATGCAATAAATAAAATATTAACTTTAAATAAATGAAATATATAAAATATAGACTTTAAATAAATGAAATAGACATAATATAAACTTTAAATGAAATAAATAAAATATAAACTTTAAATAAATGAAATAAATATAATATAAACATAATTCAGTAATAAATGAATAAACGAACAAATATAAAACATACATAACTATACACGTGTGTGTGCATGTACACATAAATATATACACATACACATACAAACACCAAAAAACGAAAAAACCTAACTCACCATAATTAATAGCTCAATATATAACACTAAAACAAAAACACATAAACTACCAACCATAAAATAAAAACGAAACATTAAATAAAGGATAACATATGATATAAGTAAACACTGACTTAAATACATATACACTCTTTAACAATTACAAATATGTGCGTGCGATGCGTGCATCGGTATATATATATATATATATATATATATATATATATATATATATATATATATATATATATATATATATATATATAGAAAAATATATAAATAAATAAATAAATAAAAGGATAAATAAATAAATAAAATAAAACAAAATTCTCTAGACACTTAACGACATATTATGGTTAAAAAAGTAATCTTTCGCTGTGACTGACCAGACGATGTGCGCACATGAATGCCATCATTGGCTTTGAAATGGATGCCCCCCCCTACCTATATATATATATATATATATATATATATATATATATATATATATATATATATATATATATTCAAGCAAAAATTCTATTAACTTCACCATTTAAGCACTAATTTATTAATAACAGGCATAAGTGTACATGTGGTTGTGTACGCCCCTTTATATGTATATATATGCGCATTTGTATACCTATATGCATGCAGGCATAGATGTGAACGTGTGCGTAAACAGTTGCGGCCAAAAAGTTCAGAGCGACATTGTTTTCGTCAGAAAAGTAGGTATAATTCTGAACATGTTGGCCGCAACTGTATATAAGCATATAAATACTGACATATGCACATAAATTCAAACAATAATAAATAAAAATGTTATCATAACTCTAACCTCTTACAATTAATACTTCTGATACCACCAAACCAAATAAGAAAACGAAATATTAGCATATATATATATATATATATATATATATATATATATATATATATATAACTTAGTACATACAAAAATCCAAAATTACCTCATATAGGAAGACACCTATATCAGCCGACGAAAACTTCGTCAGTCTTATTCAACCCCAGTATATAAACTGAGTTCGTGTCGGAATTAAGAATTTAACTGTAACAGCTATCGAAAAATTAATACGGAATTTGTCCATTTCCATGTTTCAGTCTATATAGCGGGGTTGAATAAGACTGACGAAGTTTTCGTCGTTTGAAATAAGTCTATTATCTATATGAGGTAATTATGGATTTTTTATGTACTAATTTATTTGTTCTATAATAATAAATACACTGAGCTCTTCTTCTGTATTAGTTTTAATACTTTTTTATTACTACGATCCACTTGGAGTATATACCAACCTTTTATATATACATATATATATATATATATATATATATATATATATATATATATATTCTTATAGATATTTTTATTTTTACAAAATAGTGCTCAATGTAAATTTACAGAGCATTAATATTATAAATTAATTGATTGAAAATTTTTTTTTTTTTTCGCTACACAGTTCCAACCATGTTTCAAAAATAGAAGCTAAAAACCCCGAATTTAATTTTGCAATTAAATTAAAAGCATTAGTTTTGCAATTAAATTAAAAGCATTAGTTCCATTTCATCTTCAAGCGAATTTTTTAAAAGTTACTCCAAAATTCGCTTGAAGATGAAATGTAATGCTTTAATTAATTGCAAAATTAAATCTGGGTTTTAGGGTTTTTGAAACATTTTGGAACTGTAATATGAAAAAAATATATTTTAAATCAATTTTTAATATATATATATATATATATATATATATATATATATATTAGATAGGAAAAGACAATATTTATAAGGCATTTTTAAAAGCAAAAGCTAAAATAAAAACGACCCGGTTTCGTCCCAGGACTTATCAAGTTTATTTAATGTACGAATGTAATCGAATGGGGAAAAAAAATTATGAATTTCAAGAGTCCAATAATATTCAGACCCAGCAAGCATTCCCTCTGTTTACAAAGGGAAGGTTCACGGGATCTGCTATACAAGGTCTCTAGCACCTTGAGGTGAAATGTGGAGTGGGACCTAGATAAAATTATAATTTTTTTTCCACATTCGATTACATTCGTTAATTAAAAATTAATTTACACGCTTTTTAAATTCCCAGAATAAATAAACTTGATAAGCCGGTTGTTTTTATTTTAGTTTCTGCTTAAAAAAAATGCCTTAAAATATTGTCTTTTCCTATCTATAAATCTATATATTAAATTATGAAAAATATATATATATATATATATATATATATATATTTGGATTGATAAGAAATAGTACTGGAAAACGTTTAAAAATACGAAATACGTAAAATTAAGAAAAAAAACAAATAAATTTACGATTAAAATACATAAATAAATAAAAAAAACATTATATATATATACAATTTAAGCTTTAATATCATATATATATATATATATATATATGTGTGTGTGTGTGTGTGTGTGTGTGTGTGTGTGTGTGTGTATGTGTGTGTATCATTTAAGCATTGAAACTTTATTTATGTAAAAAACGAAATACAACTTCTATGGCCCCCAAAAAAGAAAACGAAATAGAACGGCCAAAATTTTAAATCGGTGACATGTCTAAAGTTTGGAACATCTTTCACAAATGAGAACTGTCGAAAGAAATGGAGAAAAGGACAAAAAAACGAGAAAAAACTAAACAGCGAGTGTTAAGCAAAAAAAAAAAAAACGAAGAAAGACAAATGATCACGACACTTTATAATTACGTACATCCGCGGAAACAGGCACATGAACGCACATCGGCAAAGGTAGGCACATGTCTCCGTACGCACACACGAACACAAACAATACCGAAAAATCTTACACCAATGATAAGTGTATAAAAAAGAAAAAATCTGAAGGGTTGACGGAGGTCCGTCTGCGGAACTCCGAGTCGCGATACTGAATAACATCAATCTGCTAAGTGACAAACTTTACTCATATTAATCCTATATATATATATATATATATATATATATATATATATATATATATATAGATAGATAGATAGATAGATATAGATATAGATATATAGATATATATATAGATAGACTGGACTCTCCTGTCGTTTTCTCGACGTATGAGAGTCAAGCAATTTATTTCCTAGGAACCGACAACCAGACACCAGCGCATATGATTTGATTATATTGGTGAAGGCTGTGTGCAGAAGAGCCGGATAGAGAGACCTGGTGCACTACGTGCCACAAGGTCCCCAAACGACCCTCGTCAGGTTTTGAATTCAGAGTTTTTCCTTCTCCCGTTCACGACCGATGTTTGCCTCAGGTTCTCTGTTTTTTTCGGCCTCTCACAACTGTGGAAGATATCTTACCCTACTTCACTTCTGAATCATAGGTGAAGCATTTACCGTTACCGATTTTACCTTGGCTATGGAGTTTCTTTGGATATAGAATGTGCCTGTCGAAAGACTAGATCCGAATAAAATTATTCGCTGGATATTATCTAGCTGATTTCATTTAGATTAATTTTCTTTTTCTTTATGCTTCCAACACTTTTGTTATAAAGTAACCCACATTTCATTAAAAGATCAGCCAATGGAGGTGAAATGCTGTAAGCAACTTTATGAAGTTACTGTGGACGATCTAGAGATTAAAGAACTTTCTAAATAGTTTCGATTTAATAAATTGTTTTCTCTTTTAATTAGAGTAGCAATTTTTAAATCCATTTTTTTTTAATCATTTCACCCAAGGCAATAAAGGTCACTAGGACACACGCGGTTACTGAGTATTAGATTATATCAGAAAAAAGACTACTATTAAAGAGAGAGGACAATAAAAGAATAAGAATTAAGAAGACAAAAATAACGATTGACATTGCATTAAAATTTAAAATTAAGATCAAATTGTCTTCGAAAACAAGGAGCCGGAAGAGGGTTCCATAAGCATGAAGTGTGATAGATGAAACTATTTATGGCTATATCTGGCCATTTCAACTGTAAACAGTAACACACACACACACACACACACACACACATATATATATATATATATATATATAAGTGAGCATTGAAGTCAACACTCAGAGGTGACAGGTATGTTTCATGCTAGACGCGATTGTCAGACCGCGGGTGTTGGGTTTTTCTCGACTATTTATATATATTGATCAGTGGTGCATTCTGGTTAGTACATTCTGGCGGTTATTTTGGCGGAAGTAGCTTGATTATGTACTTATTTATTTATTAATTATTTGGGTTAAATTATTTGACTTGTTTTTATTTATTTTATTTTTTATTTTATATATTTATTTATTCTTTTCGGTTTTCGATGTTTTGTTAACGTAGTAAATTTTGGCGGGGGATTTGCTTAGGTCGCTTATTTAATAATTTGTTTTGATCTGGGAAGATAAAGCTATTATTTCGTCCAATTTTTGGATTGATTGCTGTAGTCTATTCTGTTCTTTTGGCAGTTTTTAATTTGTTTATTATTTTATTTATTTATTTGCATTGATTATTTTTACTTGTTTTTGCTTATTTATTTTTATTTGTTCTAACGGTTATTTTAGCGGGAGCGATTTGTTAATTTCTTCATTTATTTATTTGGATTAATTTTCTTTTTTTTACTTGTTTTTTCTTAGTTATTTACTGACTTTTTTATTTTTTATTCTGCATATTTATTTACTTTTGTAATTTATTTTGTATACTTATTTACTTTTGTAATTTTGTATACTTATTTACTTTTATATTTACTTTTTGCGGTTTTCGATTTTTAAGTAACGCAGTAATTTTTATTTATTTCATTTTGTTTCGTTATATAGCAGGTTATAGCTATTTGTCGTCTAATTGTTTGGACTGATTTTTCTTTTCTAACGGCTATTTTGGCGGGATTGTTTTTGTTAATTTGTTTGTTAATTACTATATTTGTTTGGCTTCATTATTCTTACTTTTTATGTATTTATTTTCTATTTTCATTTATTCTATTTCGTCTATTCTAACGAGAGTTGTTTGTTAATTTGTTTATTATTTGCTTTGGTTAATTTATTTTAATTGTTTTTTATTATTATTTTGTTTATTTTTATTTATTCTTTTGAGTTTTCAAGTTTTAAGTAAGTAAAAATTTGTTTTCATGTCTGCATTTTGGGATGAGCTCAGATCGTTTATTTAGTAATTTATTTTGGTCTGGAAAAGTAATAATAGCTAGTTTTCCCCCAAGCAAAGTTTGGAGGTTTTGGATTGAGTGTTGTAGGCTGATGATCTTTTCCTTATTTTTCCATGATATTTTTGGTGTGATTTGCGTTTGTTTTTAATTTCCCAGATATACTTAGAAAGCATTGTGCTGTTCGCGTATTTACTATTTGTGAAAGATGATTTGTTTGCATAATTTCTTTGTTTCCACGGTCCTTCTGTCACCTTTTTTGGGCTCTGTGGTGAGTATGTGAGTGTTGCCGGAAATCCACTATCTTTTAGGGCTGTTTCATAGTCTTTCTTATCTTCGTAAAAAATGGTTTCATTGGAAGAATTTTCGGAAAGCCCGCGGTTAATCGATTTTGGTATCTTATTGAAGACGGATGTGTATATACAGTGGTTTATCATTAGGTTTTCTGTATGGCTTACATATGCCTTTTCTTAGGTTGAAGGTAACATCTAGAAAATCTACTTCGTTTAGGTTAGTTTTTATATATATATCGAATCCGTTATTTTTGAAAATCTTGATTATTGCTTTTCTAGTTTTGTCTGTGTTTTGTTTGTTAAAGTTTCTTAAGATTATGAGACCGTCGTCCCTGTAGAGTCCTGTATTTTTATCAATTATTTTGTTTAGTTCGTGTAGTAAGTATATACCTATGATTTCGCAAGGTAACGCCAAAGCTTCCCATTGTGATGTCAAAGATCCCTAAGCTCTATCTATATATTGAGCACTTTATCCCATAAATATAGCAAATCTTAAAACTATATATATATATATATATATATATATATATATATATATATATATATATACCCAGGTAAGATGAGAACGAATAGGGTACAATTTCAACGTTCGTAACATTTGATTTAAAAGAGGGCTCAATAAAAGTAGAGCAATATTATTTATTTTAGGATATTTCATCGAAAACATGTCAAAATTGCTGCACAATTGCAGTTGTGTTTCGATGCGTATCAATGCATCTCATCAGGCGATTATAAATTACTGGTGAGTGAACGATTTATTTAGATTTAAAAACAAAATACAACCTATTTAACCAAAAAAAGTAAAAAGTGGCGGTTATATGGTTGCGGGCTTTACTCAGATCAACCAATCAAATATAACGTACGTTAAATTTAAACTAAGCAGAGAAGCAAAAATTAAGAAATTATTTTCCATAAATGGGTCATGAGCCATAGATTGTCGGTCAGTGATCGATAAATAGATAGATCGATATGAACAGACTTACGGGGGAGAACTATTGGTTAATATAAATACAAAAAAGAATCCTGTCTATATACTGTGGGTTCAAATGAAATCGACACTAAAATATGACTGTATTTATAGTCAAATTTTGTTTCTACAGTCCAAAGTAATTAAAGATTTTTATATATTTGTTTCATAAATTCTACCTGTAACATCAAGGTGAAAATACGAGGATATAAATTGCTATGCTTAGGTGCCTATTGATATAATCGGAAAGTCGATGATATGGCATTGGGATCAATCCATTGCAGAGTTATAATCGAAGCTCTAGCCAATTCGGAAAGCCCCAATTCCAAGAAGTAACGAGTTTCATGTTTTTTTTGTTTTTTTTTGTATCTTATCGATTCGGCTTCTTACTGATTCGATAGAACAAAGCAACATATTGCTAATTTGATTGGCTGTATCTCAAATGTATTATTATTGTTATTGTGGTCCATTGTAATTATTTTGTTCGTGTTGTATGAATAATAATAATACGTTCCATTGTTTTAGCTTTTCTTTCAATTGTGGTCTTTATTATAAAGCAATATTAGCATCAAAAACGGAACCTTTTCTTTTTTTTCGTGTTTCATTTTTGCGTTCTTTTACATTTTGTGGGGAAACCTTATCAAGTTGCGAATTTATTAATGTCCTGTTCATGCCGAAGCATTTGCGCATGTGCAAAAGTATTTTAAAAAGGACTGACATGCTTTTAAAAGATTTTCTTTATAAATAAACAAGCATTTAAGGAGTTTCTGTCCATTTAAATAATATTGCTAATTATCTAGATTGATATACAGAAAGGCAAAAAACAAACAGACAGAAAAAGAAATATGTATAAATCATTTTTTCTCATATTTATGCGAGACACCAAGCCGCAATTGTATGGAGCATCAAGTGGCTATTAATTTTATAAGGATTTTGAGAAAAGTCTCATTACAAAATGATGATGGTTACAGATAAGCATGCAGAGATATATTTTGGTATAGCAAGAGAATGCTGGGATATATAGGTTCAGAATCAGATCCGAAAAGATAGATAGATAGATAGATAGATAGATAGATAGATAGATAGATAGATAGATAGATAGATATAAACAAACATAGATATGAACTTTGTTGTATAAATACAAAAGCTAAAATATATATTTATGTGTATGTATTTATGGATGCATTAATATCGCGTATATGTGGATGTTTGTAAAATCTAAAATGTTCCAGCTTTAAAATAACCACAAAATGTTGATAAACCGTAAAAACAAATCAATCAGTAGCGCATATACGCACGATCATACGTATAAAAATAGATAGATAGACAGACAGACAGATAGATAAATGAACAGAATTAGATAGATAGATAGATAGATAGATAGATTGATAGATAGATAGATAGATAGATATGAAAAACACAGACAGATAATTATCCGTTCCCGCATTGCAAGGTAATTGAAAAAAAATTTTGACATCGATGTTATAGTATATGAAAATATTGACAACTGGTTTACTCAGAAAATTTTCGAATCTCCGATCGGTCTGATTTCTGCATCTGCCTCATTTTTATATTTTGATGTTTCAACTCGCCTTCCTCCAAATCCCGCAGCATAATTTAATCCGATTTAATATGAGTGCTCTTGGGAGGTGCCAGTAATCTCCGTATTCCACTGCTACTGTATTTTGCTAGTGAAATATTTGAACTCTGATTCAAAAGCGATTAGAGATCTGGATCAAGATGTATCGATCTTCCCTTTCGATTGGCACGATTCGAATATTCTCAAGGGCTTTAAAATCTGGCGAAGGCCCTCTCGTGTGTCAGTGTTGGACGGCAGCTTCTGTAGTTAGTGTCCACATCCGATTGCTACCAGTGTCCCTGGGGATAAAATAAGCAGTATCAGCATCGATCTGGCCAGTCGGGGAGGATAGAACACGTGAAAAAGATTCACTGAATAAATGTCTGACTTTGAAGCGGAGAAAATTACTTCTTTACCTCCATCTTGACAGCGCCATTCAGTGCAGAACGGCGTGAAACGAATTGTGGAAATCACGGCAGCAAATCCAGTAATGTTATTTATTTTTGTTTTATCATTAGCAACATTCTCTCAGGTAATGTTGATATCTGTCGCGACGTTAATATGACAGCCCTAGCCTGAAAGGTACATTGGTCTGCTGAGGAGGATAAAGAAGTCGCTTATTTTCCAGCCATGCTACTGGTGAGTGTTCGATCCCAGATCAAATCAATTTAAAATGATAATCTGCAAGAGAGGAAAGCAATCACCCTCTGTTCGGAATATACGTACAGTCCTCTTAACTTTCTTTATGCCAGAACTAATTAATGTCGACCTCCGTATTGACTCTGAGGCCCCGTGAGAAAATGAATGAAGGTATAACTTTGCCATCACTAGTGACCACTCCAAACATCATGAGACTGACTGGATTTATGTGTTTCTAAATCTGCTGAAATGTTTGTATTGGAGCTTCTGGTACAAGTAGCAAGTTAATACAACATAACATATTGAAAATTCTGGCGTTCTTTTTCTCACAGACGGTGCCCAACTGACCCTAGTATTTTGCGCAATCAACAAAAACAAACAATACACAAAATTAAAAATTTAAAAATGGCAAGTTTACCCATCACACCCTGTACATCTTACTTATTATAAAACGCAGATTGTGTGTGTGTGTGTGCGTGTGTGTGTGTGTGTCTGTACGTTTATTTATTGGATCGGATTTCCTACATTTTTCAGCCGATTTTAACAAAACTTTACAGGACTACGTAAAATTACCTTGCGGTGATTCTGACAGCGCCAAAAATTGGAAAAACACAATTGTTTTTGCACGAAATCAACTTGAAAACACGATAAAACACGATTCTGTCGCCAGAATTAAAGGGGGACAACTCATATCGAGTTATACATATTATAAAACCCAGGTTGTTTGTGTGTGTGTGTGTGCGTGTGTGTGTGTTCGTTTATATATGGGATCGGATTTCCTACATTTTTCAACCGATTTCAACAAAACTTCACTTTTTTGGCAGGTAGTGTTTCTTATTGTCTTGCACACTTTTTTTTTTATTTTTACATTCAAAATGCTTTAAAAATTCCATGTACAAGACAATTGTTTATAACAAAATTCTATTCAATCGATAGACTCATAACGATTGAAAACAATGTTTTTGTTTGAGTTTAGGTTTGACCAATTCGTAAAAAAAAAAAAAACTAATTAAGACATGCGTGTCCGTCAACCTTAAACAATGATCTTTGTCAATTTTATTTTCCAGTCTTTATGATGGTCGATACTTGATCTATCTCTTACTCTTACATCCCCGGGCAACGCCGGGCTTTACTGCTAGTTAATTAATATGATTTTATATTTTGAGAGCAATAAAACATAACACAAAACATTTTTATAAACTGTATAATGAAGTTTATCATTTTTTGCTTTCCACATTTTTATAAATAAAATCTGCATCATTTTAACAAGGATAATTTTGGATTGGTTTGGTTTCTTTTATGGCATATTAACCTCAATGGGTTATTTAATGCCAACAAGATTTTTATTGCTGGTAATTTTTTTTATGTATTGCTGGTAATAATATATTGCTGGCAATAATTTTTCTTCAAAAATTTATTGCTGGTAATAATTTTTACTGAGTATTTCTGGTACTAAATCCTATTCTTACACTTTCATAGTGTTTTGACCCCAGTTTTGGGGTTAACTAATTACCCATAGCTGGTACCCTAACAGGTGCTACCACCCCGAGTCAGGGTAAACCTGTGAACACTAGCAATTACGAGAGGGTTCCATGCTCCTCAAAACCTTCTGATCAGAGGCCTTGCTTTTGGACGTAGTTTATCTTCTTACACAGGACGAGATCATTTGGAGTTTAAACCCTTGTTTAAGGTGTTGAAAATATGAATTCTTTCATATTTATGAATAACAAATACTTTCTATTATATAATTTTTCTATATCAGCAATTTCATTAGTTCTAATTTACATGGAAACATTGAATTTAAAGTTTTCAACAGGGAAGATGTGGGTAACTTATCTGATTTTACAAGCATCGGAATGCAGATACAATCAACAGTTTGTACTTGGATAACTCATCGCGATGTAATAGTGAGTAAGCTAGAAAAAAAAATTCAGTCTAATATGTAAAATGGTCGATTCAGTCTATAAATATTTTACCCATTTTCCCCTTTAGCAATAAGATATTTGAAATTGTTAACGTTCATGGCGTTTTTGAGGAGCGTAGCAGTATGTTTTTTTTTATGTCTGATTGGTTTGTTTTCTACGGTTTATCAACCCTTTGTAGGTTATTTAAAGTCAGAATATATTTTTAGATTGTAAGATTTTTTTTTTCCATACAAAAAATGATTTACTGATCCAAGTTTTACCAATTAACCCATAGCTGGGGGAAAAGGTGGATCCATACGTTTCTCAAGGGTATTTGCGCGTAAGGGAATACGACAAACCTAACGGGATTAGGAACTCGTCTCTCCGATTAACAAATCCGAGACATCATCAATTACACCACCTGCACATCAAAGCTTCCAACACTTACTATTCACAAATGGTCACCCATCTAGGCACTAACCAGGTCTGATGTTGCTTAAGTTTGCTGATTGTACGAGAAACGGTGTTTCAACATGATATGGACGTAAGCCGTAATAGTTTGGAATAAAAAGTAAATATTTTTTCATTCATACGTTACAAAAGAATGAAGTCACGTTTCCCTGACTTCTGCCCCATCGCTAGAAATATTAAGTAATGTCTCGTTATTTGCGTGTCCAAATGAATGAGGGAGAGGAAATCTTGCTCCCATGTTTTACCTGTACAGGTAGGAGGTTAAAACATCCTTTAACAAGCATGGCAATAACGAATCACCTTGCAGTAATTAGAGTGACATAATTTTATATAGTGATTTATTTAGTGAAGCTTAGATGTGGCACAAGTTCAAAAATATGGAGCACCTAATGAGGATCGAACTTACTAATCAATAGTAATTGATATTGGTAGACAAGCTTTCCAGCCATTACTCCACATCGAAGTGCTCTGGCATAATTTTACATCTGCAATTTTTTTTCTCATTTAATCGCATATATGTTATAATAGAGATACGATTGTAAATAACAGTTTTAAGGAGTGTGAAACCACCTTGTAATTTCTGTTGTTCGCGGGTATACTCTGGTCCAATAAAATATTTTGACTTGTATGTTCTGGAGCTAATTAAAAACAAAAGAAAAAGAGCACTCTTGCTAAAAATATTACCACACGTGGTTCTTTCCTACGACATCGAACTTTGGTATGTCATTCCGTATTTCCCTAATCTAATCTCCTTGGTTATATTTTAATTGCTGTTATTCTAAGGCCCACTCTGACCCAGCTAAGGTCAAGTATTGAACCGGCAAACAAAGTCAAGCACTATGAAAATATAAAAATACATTTTTATAGCAAAAAATACCACCAATACATTTTTATATCTACAAAATACCAAAACGTATATTGGTGCAAACATAATGACGTAATAATGTCGTTTTTTGACCTTAAAAAATACATCAAAAAACGACATTATTACGTCATTATTTTTGCACCAATCTAATATATATCTGTAATTGAAGGCATACGATTGCATAGGAATAGATAGGTTGGCCTATCGTCTGGTTCACACTCTTTTAAGGTCTTTTGATAGGTAGTAGAGGTTTATCCCTTGTTTCCTGTTTAGGATTGGGTTTTCGATCACTTCTAAAGTCTGCTTCAACTCTCTACTTTTATGTAAGTCTATGCGTTTGAAATCTGAAATTTTCTTTACTATTTATTTTTCTTCAATAGGCCTGGATGTGTTGACTTATCGGCCGTTTCCCACTTCAACATATTTTGAACAGGAGTAGAGTTTTATACATTGTTTCCTGTTTAGGATTGGGTTTCCGGTTCCTTCTAAAATGTACTTCTACTCTATACATCTAACTATTCTTTCATTCACTGAATAAATCATGACATCTTCAAGTCTAGAATTAGCTGTTATGTTTCCTGAATATGCCATGAAAATTTCAATTCTTCCTCATTCTTACCCTTAGGCCTTTTAATACGAACACATATATATTCAGTAAATTTCTCTACCTTCAGTGACCCTTAAATGGGCCTTTTATTGGGTGAACATTACCGACAATATATATATATATATTCAGTTATATATATATTCATTAGAGCAGGAGTCGGCAACCTACGGCACGCGTACGACACGTGGCACGCCAAGCAATTTCCAAATCACATCCGAACCAATAACTCCAACAACTCAAAGAACATATTTATCTGTTTCAATTTTAATATATACTAAAGTATATATACTATATATTTGACTAAATAAAATATATTGTAGAACAGGTATATTGACCTTGACTTGTATAAAAAATACATATTCTGTTGGCACAGTGAATGATTTTAAAACCCTAACTCGACACATAGTAAAAAGTTGCCGACCCCTGCATTAGTGGAATACTTGAAGCCCTGTGTATAGACATAAAAAGTAATCTTACCCAATTCACATTGTGAAGTCGCTCTGCTAACAGTCCGTTGACTGTTTAATATTAACTTTTTGATGGACTGTTTAGGATTACCATGCTTGACCCGTTTTGTTTTTTTTTGTTTTTTTTGGGTTTTTTTTTTTTGTTTTTTTTTGGGGGGGGTATTTATTGCTTTGTTTTGTGTTGTTATTTGGCTAAACCCTTTTGCTTCTATCTCATAATCTTCGCCTACTTCCCTACGTCCATACAACAACCACGTTTAGTAACCCTCTACGTTGAGTGACTCTTAGGCTTTGTTTGAGTGAACATTTAGTACAATAAAAAATTATTAGATGTCATATTTTAATGTGTTAGTAATATTTTTTTTTCATTTTCTTCGCATTGGTTGTTTCCGCTACTGACAGATCCTCATTCTTCTACCGTTAAAAACTTTGAAAAACCTAAATAAAAACTGACAGTTCTTCGGCTAATAACTATATCTTCTTCCTTATGTACTGTGTCCTCTCAAGACGTAGGCGATCATGGCTCTCCACAATTTCCTGTCCCTTGTAGCTCTTAATAAATTCTGCTTTTTTTTTATTTCTCCTAAACCATGCCTCGACATCCATTTACTCCAGCTCATTAAGCACGTTTTCCTCTATCTCTCTTGCCTTCAAGTGAGTATCAAAGTCTCCAAGCCGTCAACTGCCGCTTCCTGATGTTAATTTTTTTTTCTTTTTTGTTTCAATTTTGTCTAAAACTTTGTCATTGCTTATAGGCTCAGTCCATAGTATTCTCAGCATCTTTCTGTAGATCCACATTTTTTTTGTTATTAATAAATTCTATATATTGTGATGATTTATCCATTACTCAATGAGAAATATACAATGGAGGGCTGTGAACAGTAATTCAGGGCACAAGTCTCTTCAGAATTACGAATTATCCTTCTGAATAGCTTCTCGTTTACCCGACTTTACTCGACAGCTTACATCCTGAAGCCTCTATCGAACATGAAAAAGCACTAACAATGTCGGTGACCATGTAATTTATATCTGGAGCCATTGAAATCTGACCAGACTTTTCAATGTCTTTATCAAATGATGCCAAGTTTTAAGAGATCAGCCTGGATTTATTCACTATCCCGATTTGTTCGCGAGATAAACTGTGATTTCTGCGTTTGGACATGTGTGACCCGAGTTGTAGGCACCAGGTATTTAAATGAGAAATTTGGAGGAGCTGAGACATTCCACTAGAAAAAAGAGAAATAGATAAATAATAAATAAAAACCGATGGAATTGCGAGATTAGTTGTTAGGAATGTGAAAGTGTGACTATACAATAAAACGGGACCTTATTAAAAAGTTTTCAACCTGAATCGCTTCACAAAATCTGGCTAACATTTTTCTGTTTTTTTTTGGGGGGGGAGAGATGAGGGCAGCTTTGTTTTTCCAAAAAATGGCTGTGAAGATTAAATGTTATGAGACTTGAAAGTTTATTACATCTCTACTCCAGCTTCTCCTCTCGCGCTCCCACCAGTGGAACTCCCTTCCTCCTGTTTGCTCCCCTGATAGCTACAATTTTCAAATATTCAAATGAATCGACATCTACTGATGCCTTGATCATGACCCCCATCTTTCTCTATATCCTTTCTCCAAACACCCCTTTTTGCTCTTGCTCTCATTCTCTGTAACCCTTTGCCTGCTAGTAGCACTTTCGTCTTGCTTGGGGTGAAATGTTTTAAAAAAATACATTTTATTCACTCAAATATTTCATAAGTGACACTCGGTCAATGGTATTCAGCCCCGGCGTTGCTCCTCCAGTCCAACACACGGACACTACATTATCTGTCTGTTCTGTACTGTGTAAGAGAGTGTTCTAGACTATATGGGACTCTTTATTATATAACTATGCCCAGCATTCTTATTGGTATCCTTACAGTACTAGATATAGGTGTGTTAAACCCTGAACTTCTACATTCAGTGGCTGAGAGCAACCCCAGATAAGCTGTGCAGCTGTTTTGTTTTTGTTTTTTCACTAACTACTGTGAAATATGCGTATCATGTCGTAAAATACATACCCATTATCTATCTTAGCAAGAAATATTTAACATCTTTAAAAAAAACTAACATAAACCTGTACAATGCTGATCCCTACGTTTACATATGGGTTGCTGAGGATATCGATGACATAAGTAACAGACTAAAATGAAATCAGTGATCTGGTTTCGAATTCCGGGTGAATCGGCTTATGTTCACTTTGAACTATGCCCCTTTGAAGCAGCGTGAATCTATTTATCTTTCTGCCCATTGAGAGGTAGCTTGAAAATTTCTCATTACGGATATGCCACGACAGTAGACGGAGAAATGCCTAGCTGCCTTATGACTACTTATGCTATAAAGACAAAAAGATATTTCTCCGAGCATCAAGTATAACAGAACACGATAAGAATGATCAATAGATAAATATACATGTATATATTAAATATACATGGTATATACAGAGTATCCCAAAACATTTCACACCTTTTTCCAGGCCAAGAGTTTTGGCAATTCTTGTTGAAATAACCTCAAATTTTCACAAAATGTATAGAAACAGATTAAGATTTTATATTTAATGGAAGAAGACAGTACGTGCTTATCGTGAGAATCTGCCAGAGAGCTGGATCGGGCGTGGTGAGGATGAAGACAGTTTTTTTGATGAAATAGCCAACGCTGTCACTGGACATGACCCCGTGTGATTTCTTTTCATGAAGATATGTAAAGGGACTGTCCCTCCTCTTCCTGCTGGCATTGATGAACTCAAGCAGAGAATCACTTCCGCACTGGATAATGTTACCGGAGACATGCTACAACGTGTTTGGTAAGAGCTTAACTACCGACTCGACGTGTGCCGTGTCACAGGCGATGCACTTTTTGAACACTTATGAAATCGGACCCATAATAAACTTATGATGTTCAACACATAAACTGTTCGATTTCATTGAGCAAGACTTTGTAGTTTTCAACATAATTGCTTTTAAAATGATGTCAAAAAATTTGGGGACACTCTGTATATCATCATATGTCCTATAATCATGTTGAAGTGTCAGAGCCTAACTGAGAATCTGACCAGTTCCATCCGCAAAATCTGGGTTGGAACCAGGTGCAGATATTTGTAAACGATTAGCGTATCTTCGGCAAAAGGGACCTGGCAAAGTACATTCAACTCCAGGTGAAATCGTAACCGAAGTCCTCTGAACTTGAAGGTCTCACCTTCACTACGGACACATGTTTGTATGGGCATAATTAGTAGAGGCGGTGATATATGTGTTTTATGTTGTAGTTTTGTTAAAGTTATATTTTGGAATACAGTTTGATTTCTTTAAGAAATTGTAGGATATTATATGGATTAATATAACAAAAGAATGCTTCCATGTTTGTTGTTTGGCTGATTTTGTTTAGAGGCACGTCAACCTCTGCGGGTTATTCAATACTGAAATCTAAATATTTTGAACACAATTTTATGCCTTCAAGTAAATATATTTTGAACGCAATTGAATGTCTTCAGCTACAGATTTACTATAAATAGTTATTGTTTGTCATTTTAAAAATGTATTTTTATGTATTCACAGTGTTATTGTTTTTGTTTAGGGGTCGCTATTTTCCCATAGTTGGGACCCTAATAGGTGCTACTACCCCGGGTCAGAGTCAACCTGGGAACAACAGCAATTAAGAGGTCTTGTTGCCAGATGTAGCATATTGTTATACCCAAAACTAATCAATTCGGCCAAATATCTTTGAACTAACGTCTCTCTCAGAAAACATGTCGATTTGGTCTATGAAAATTGACCTGAACGGTGTGATGATTTGCAAGAATAACACGAGAGAATATAGGAAGGGGGACCTAGGTCAGAATGATGTTGCAACATTCTCAGGCATCCCCACGTTTCAGTAGACTATCACCTGACAGTACTCACCGACTGAAGTTCCCAGAGTTGCATAAACATTTCAAAAAGGCAACGATTTTCCATACGAAACCAAGCTTTTCTGAAAGCATGACTTCCATAAGATATTAAAGAAAATCATTGCCCCAGATGAATTGGCATTCGCGCTAACAGCTTAAATTTCAAAATTTATCAGGAACGGTTAATTTCACTCGTTTCCGGTAGTGTAAATCAATAAATGAAGCCTGAAAACTACACCCCCCCTCCACAAAATATAACATTGCACTAAGAGGTGATGTCAGTGGGAACACTTATGATCGGTGAGAAGCAAAATGTGGGCCGGGTTATTTCTGCACGACAAAACCGTTAACTGCGTTATTCGATATTGACGTATCGCCTGATGTGTACGTTCTCATATAGCGGTAAGCGAATAAATATAAGATAAAACTTTGCTCTTAGGAATATCGGCTTTAAATGAAGAGTGCTCAAGTACTTGAATGCTATCAAATAACCTTTCTTTTACGAAGTCAGTCACATTCAGATTATATCTTTGAGAAACATGCCCGACGGGATGTCGGGAAGAGGAAGAATTAAGACTAAACTTGTTGACTTTAAAACACCGAAATGCTTGCAGAAAAAATAAAAAATAAGACACTCTGATAATGATGCTTCGAATTCAATGTAGTATTTCATCCAAGGTTCGTAATTTTGTAAAAGTTTTGCAGACGGCTTGACTATTTTCTCTGCGGCCGGCGCTTGAAATGAACGATATATGAGTAAATAGAGTTGTTTGTGAAAGAATGAAAAGATACAAATGCTAACAGCTTGAAATTGGAAAACAGCTCATAAAATCTGTACCAATATATATATATATATATATATATATATATATATATATATATATATATATATATATATATATGGTTGCGATGGGTAAATTGTTGCCATTTTATATTTTTAATTTCGCGCATGCGCATTGTTTGTTTTGAATCGTGTCGACTGCACAATATAATCGGATCATTTGGGTACCATTTGAGAGAAAATGAGCACGATGATGCAATTCACTTCGCCAGGAATTTGGAAACGACCTGCTGCACTGCTTGGCATTCGCGTCTGAACCTCCAGTACGAATATTTCAGTGTTTGGTTGACAATCTGAGGACACCGGAGTGGATTCTGAAGAAGTTGGCTGAGTCTCCTTGTGATTACGAATGTGTTTGGAGTGATCACTAGTGATGGCGGAATTATGCTTCCATTCGTCATCCCGCGGGGCCTCAGACCCATCACGGAGGCCTACATCAATTGCCCTAAGAATGTAATGCTGCCCAGAGTTATGAATCCAGTCATGGCTGTAAGACAATTTCTGCGACCACATCACCCCTTACATCTCCTGAGACTGCAATCCCTTAGATTATTACGTATAGGGCGCAGTTGAGCGAGAGAACAGCAAAACTCCTCATAGCACCAAAGATGAACTGAAGGCAAGGATTATGGTAACATTCAGTAACTTAAACAAGGAGACCGTCCAGAAGAGTTGCAGCAGATTCCGAAGTCGTCTGGAGGCCTTGGTTGAAGCCAATGGCGATTTTATTGAATCCCTTTATTATTTCAAGATATGTTTGTGTAATTTTGGTAAATATATCTGTTAAAATGAGATGTCAATGTTATTTTCATTATTTTTTTCATAATTTAGACGACAATTTATCCATCGAAATCGAGTGCTTATGTCGGTAGACGTAATAAGATAAACGCATTAATTGTTTAGAAATTGCTTTCTTTACAAATTCGTATACGAAATCGAGCAGATATGGACTATCGAGAAAATATGAATATGGATATGTACATTTCTTAAAATAGAATTTTGTTGTACTGTGATGGTCCGTGTGGTCGAGCGATCAAAAGCACGCCAGATCAGACATTGATTTCTCCTATAAAGGTTCGAACCCTTTCAGATAACACATTTTCTTTACTAAGTTTTCTTGAGTGCTCAGGCTGGTATACCTAATACAGAATCTTTATAAATTAGGTGTCTATTGAAACGCAGGCATTCACTAAAAATATTAAATTTCATTTTTGCGGAATTTAGATGACAATTTATCCATCGCACCCTCTCTCTCTCTCTCTCTCTCTGTGTGTGTGTGTGTGTGTGCGTGCGTGCGTGTGTGATATTTTCGTCCTTAAATATACTATGCTATATATGTTACCCAACATCGCTGTTTTGGTCAGTCGGCCTAAGTAATTCAAGATCTGTTTCTAGTGGGTCTGCTTTTGAATTTTGCTAATGATGGTGAATTTCTTCTCATGAATAGAATAAGGTGACCCTCAGTCTATTCAATAAAGACAGTCGATTTTATCACTGTGATTTGTCAGTCCAATTATTTTGCTCGTTTCTTTCAAATAGAACAGTTATAATCAACGAGAAATGTTGTTTTCTCAAGTCCAATAGCTATTATCGCTCTTTCCAGTAGTAATGGGACGGTTTTCTTTTCTAACCTCTAATATCTTGATTATGTCTTTATTTTCAATCCGAGTTACATGTGCTATCCATTGTTAGTTGTTAATATTGTTGAAATTTCTCTAGATATGTAGTTTCTGTTATTTAATACAGTTCTTTGCGATTCTGTAGCGCCAGACCACAAGGTTCGAAGAAAGATAGTCTTCGTTAAGACCCACAGGCTTTACCCGCTCCAATCTATTTTGAAATAAATCGAAGATTGTTAAAGAATAGTCACAAAGATGATCACCTTTGGGATATAAACACGGAGAAATTAAAATTTGCACACAGTCGTTATCTACTATAGAGTAGCGAATGGGATTTTTTTCGACGAAAACCAAGGAAAATTAACGATTTTAGGATACATGAGGCAATTAAGGAAACACATCTTTGGCAAAGATACATAACGTAATGTTAGGTGGTATTTTTTTATCTTTTCACATCAGGCAAGCTGTTACCAAAAGTGAAAGAAAATGAGGACGGTGTTAGTGAGAAGGGCCCAAAAGAACAGGATTCAAGAAGACTGAAAATGACGCTAGATGTTGCACTTACATTTCTGAAGATTTTAGATGACAGGGAAGCATGAATCCACAGGTGAGAAGTGCGAAAAACTAAGAGTATATAACTTATGTCTGCATATAACTATTTCAGCAGGGCATGTCGAGACGATGTAATGGTTAGCAAGCTTGTCTCGCTAAAACAATTACGACTGAGTAGTGAGTTCGATCCTCACTGGGTGCCCCCCTTCTTTCGGCCTTGTGCCACATCTAGGCTACGCCTGGAAAATCACTATAACTATTTCAGCAGTAAAACAGTAATACCTAGTTGCAAATCTAGTACTATGCTTAAATTTCTGCGGTCGATATACCAAAGAGCATAGTTCATCAGAACAATTACCATAAAATTATCTATAGAAAAGACAGAAGGAGGCCATGTTACACGGTGAATGTGATTTAAGCCGAGATGATAGGTATGGACCAATAACATTACAGGTATTTCTTCGGATTTTGTCAAGAATCTCGAGATGTAATGCAGGAACTTCAAACAATATGTGACAATAATATTCAATGCTTTGTCGAATGGCAAAGTTATAAACATGCAAAAGAGACTCTGGCGTGAAGACTTGTCTAATATACTGAATGTTATCATTTCTTTTTCAAGTATTTCAGCTCCTTATCTGACTCAGCAAATGAAAATTCATGACAGTGAGACAAGCCGCCAAACACAGTAACTCGGAAATAGACAGAATTATGAAAGCGTTTATAAACGAGAAAGAAACAACAGATGGTTCTAAGCGGATATTATCGACTTATACACAGGATATGCACACTAAATTTACGGCAGTCGTGAGCAATGATGATCATGCCATGTCCTGACACTTATTATCTCAAGCATTAGTGCCTCACCGAGGTACACGGCAAGATGACAAAGCCCTTGATGTAGGGGATGAACGTACACGGTTCCAGAGAATTCGTCTTCCTCAGTCATAACCCAGGAATGGTTGGGAGATAAATTTTACAATCATGACCCCAATATGAGTCTTGCTAGTGTTTCTAATTTGAATCCCGGGCTCTACAACATTTTAAGTGGCGTGTAAAACTTGACCAACTAGCAACCCTAAAATACCAACGATTCTTTGAATGCCTGAATCGTAATTTGAACCACCTGATTTGGACATGCAGTTGTTCCTGTCGCCGCATTGAAGTCCCCTTCCTTGAAATTGGGTTCGGTTTTCTTGAATAGCGTTGGTTTCGATTTTCTATGGATTTTAATTGTCTTTATATTTCTTTGTTTTTTTCGACAATCTTCTCCTTTTTCACGCAATTTTCTCTATTATCTTCACCATTCAGTAATTATTATTATTATTATTATTATTATTATTATTATTATTATTATTATTCACATTTCAGTATTTTATCTTTATCTCCTTTTTTAACTGTTTGTATTCTTCGTATTATTTTTCTCTTTGCATTTTCTTTTCGTCTTTTTTTTCTTTCACTTTCTTTGTTACTTTTATCTTTCCCTCCTCTCTCTCATTTCGTTATTAATTCCTCTCTTATTTTTCATTTTTTTTTGTTTTTTTGCTTTTCTTTCTTTGCTTCCCGATTCCTCGCCTCAACTCAGATAGCATTGACACCTGACACTTTCCTTCAACCTATCAGTATTTCATATCCGCCTCTCGCTCAACCCATTGTTTAATCTCAATAAATGATATTCTTCTGGCATCATGTCACTTTACCTCTCTCACCTGCCTCCGCAATATCTTCTGCAAATCCACAATGTCCTCCTACTTCGCTAGCGCCCACAGTTTACCTTACATGGTTTTGGTCATGTCATGTTTCTTGCAAAATTTGTCTCCATATTTCATTCCCTTTCATTTTGATTTTTTTGTCTCTATTTCATTTTTTCCCTCCTTTCTTTATCTTCCCTATTCGCCATGATGTTATGTTTGACTCAGAAGAACCGCAAAGATCTGATTCTGTTTTCTTAATTTACGGCTTTTGTTTTGATGTTTATCTGCTTCTATTTTCTCTTGATTTTCATTGACACGTAGCGGAAAACTGACGTTGTTATTGTGTCACCTAGAGGCAGTAACACTGGCATTTATTTTATTGTGCACACACACACACACACACACACACACACACACACACACACACATACACACAGACTTATAGGTGGAACGACTACATTGAATTAATAGCTTCATCTAACTCTAGGAAAGTTATTTCTCTGTGTCGCGCCAGAAGGATTTTCTCATCAAATCTATCTCTCACATCTACAACTCAGCCATTCGTCCATGCATTGAATACTGTTGCCATATATGGTCTGGTACCCCCGTTGTTCATCTCGAGGGTTTTGACAAAATCCAAAGACGGATACGCAATGTGACAGGTTCTGACATGGCTTTTCGACTCCAGTCACTTTCTCACAGACATGATGTTGCTTCCTTCTGACTTTTCTACAAATATTTTCATGGCATCTGCTCTGAGGGTTCTACTCAGTTGGCATGTCGGTCCCACTCTTTCACCGTCGAAACAGTTAAATATAACCACCTCTTCTACTCCAACAGCTTCTTCTCTTGAAGTTCCAGATAGTGGCACTCCCTTTCTCTTTCCTGATAATTTTAATCTTCAAAAACTTTAATATAATGTCAATCGACATCTTCTGAAGCCTTGATCACCGTTCCTATTTTTATCCTTTCCTCGATTCCACGCCAACCCGCCTCTATACCCAGTTTCTTCTCTTACATTCACTCTCTGTAACCCCTTGCGTACTGTAACCCCTTACGTACTCTGGCATTGCTTGAAGTAAAATGCTAAAAATAATATATATATATATATTAAGACATTTTTTTTGTCTATACATTCTTTTTATAGATACAAATATTTAAGTAAATGCTCTGTTTTTTATAATAAACAGTATTAAACAACATTTACCGGCCGGAATGTCCGAGAAATTTTCATAGAAAATATGCGTCCTCCGTATCCAATACGGAACCGTCATTTAGCCTGACGTACCTTTTAACCGATTCGGCCACAGAGGATCGTTCGGTTAGCAAGGTCGAATTTACTGCTTTTAAACTTCAGTCATCCATGAATCTCTCACGTACATTCATATCTGCTCATGGCGTATCAAATGTAAGCAAATGACGTCACATATTATGAAATGGACAAAGTCCGATACAGGTTCGAATACTGTCGGAGGGCGAATATTTTCTATGAAAATTTCTCGGACATTCAGGCCGGTAAATATTGACAGGAATCGAACCTGTAACTCCAAAGTGAACCATCATTTAATTTGAGGTGCTATTCACAAAAGTACGTTTCGTAGTCAGCATATTTTCATTCAAACATATTTTGTTGAATAATCTATACATATTAAGTTAATTTTTTATTTAATATTTCATGTTTTCTTATAATTTCCTTCATTTCTGGATGTAAATTAGGAAGAAATTTTTGAAATATTTTGTATGTCCGAGCGCTTTCGAATATACTTTTGCCCGTTATCAAGAATGAATTTTATTTTTGCTCTAGTTCCAGCTACACAAAATATTTGGTTATAAAGTTTTAATAAATCCTTTAGGACCAAGAATTATGCCACATGACAGACAAATTTTCTGATATGCAATAACGTTCTATTCACTTGTGTCAATTAGAAATGGTGCCATTTATATTTTAATTTCGTTTAACCGACCTTTCAAAATGATTTCCAATGCAATATCAACCAACTGATTATCACAAAATGATGATTGACAACTTGTATTTCTTTAACGGTCCCCAAAGTCAATCTTGAAGCTCTGTCCAGACGAAATAGGAAAAAAAAATGAATATGTTTCTTTTTTCATCGTTAAAAATGGCTATTTGCCAATATGAGCCATGATTTGAATCACAGCCAGACGAAAAGTGTAAGTGTGCCATGAAATATTAAAAAAACGCTGATGGACATGTACCTCTTTCATAATCTATCTCTCAATCTAGCAATCTACGTCTCTCTCACTCTCTCTCCCCATACACACACACATATATATATACATATATATATAGTTTTAAGGTGTACTATATTTATGGGATAAAGTGCTCAATATCAGAGACAGACCGTATGTAAATATAAAAGTGAACATTGAAGTCAACACTCAGAGGCGACAGGCTGTGTTTTGCTAGACGCAATCAGTTATATATATATATATATAATAAATTTTTGGAGAAAAAACAGCCATACCGCCACCGAGGTTTTGCCACCTCGAGCATCGTCAAACAATGAGTTAGACGTTTGTTTCCGTCTAACTTATTGCCTAACTATACCAGGTCGGGTGAAATCGGGGTAGCAGGAAGTGTGTTTTTTCTGTACAATTTTATTCTTTAAATTACCCTATGTTTTCATTATTAGAATTTGTATTGAGCATTTTTTATTCATATAACCGTTTTGTCACAAACAGTTAATTTAACAGTTTTATTTTCAATTCAGTTATATATATATATATATATATATGTGTGTGTGTGTGTGTGTGTGTGTGTGTGTGTTTATAATTTAAATCATTTTTTTTATATGGCTATCGATATAGATATAATGAATGCACATTTTTCCATATTAGTGCGTGGATGATTTCCGCTTAGTATTATGCGAACATATGAATGGATGTTTGTGTTTGTGCAGTTCATCTTCACTCCAGTGATTCATTTTTTTCTCTAAACAAACATGCACACAAACACACCCATTAGAGATAAAGTCGACAGACAGAAAAAAGAATGGTAATAGTATAAACATTTTTTTTTAATTTATTTTATTTATTTGTTTATTTTTGCAATCCTTTGAGAAAAACTTTGCATCACATTCCCAGCCAATGAGAGAACAATAGTTATCGAATGAATGGCCTCAGCAAAAACAGGTCACATCCGACTATTGGCGTTTATGTCAGATAGTTATGATGAAAAGAGATAACTGAACGGAACACCGTTTGCATGCATAGATTATAGGGAGAAAATAAACGATCATCAATTTGATAAAGAACTCCACAAAAGCAGAAGAGAGGAACACAAAAGAGCGGGACAGCCATTGGGCTCGCATCATCGAACGCTGCTCGAGTGAGATCCTAAAGATTTCGCCTTTCTTTTTCTTTTATTATTTCAAAATGGCTCTCGTTATTAAAATTATTCATATATACATTTAGCTTCTAATAATGCATATATATTCAACGTTGAATACAGGAACATGGAAATGCGATCAACAGTTATATATATATATATATATATATATATATATATATATATATATATATATATATAATGGACTCTCCCGTCGGTTTCGACGTATGAGGATATGACAGCTTAGTCGATTCAGTTATGAAATTTTGTGCGATAATCTTAAGTGGCATTTAAGACCCGCTAGTGATTTACAAAGGAGGCCACATATGGAGCAAGTGTGAGGATTGTGAGATGAGATCACTGTTTGATTGGCTGACCTTTTAGATCTTGCTCTCGCTTCTTGAAGATGATTCAGACAAGCAGATTGAAAACTGCTGAAGCCACTAAAACACGTTGATCTCTACCCGGTCCAACTCTAAGCGCTCAAGGGTGTTATGTGGTATATTGATAGCTGACATGTATATATATATATATATATATATATATATATATATATATATATTTTTTTTTGTGTGTGTGTGTGTGTGTTATGTGTGTGTGGTATATTGACAGCTGTGTATATGTATGTTTAAGAACTACAATAGTTCTTCATCAGGCGTTTGTAGATAACTTGTGATAAATATGACTTATTAGGGAAATTTGAAAACAAGTTGTTACCTCTTTTTGGAAGATAATGTATTATTTTTTTTTGTCTTTTTTTCCCTCATTATTGTTTCTCTCTCTCTCTCTCTCTCTATATATATATATATATATATATATATATATATATATATATATATTAAACAACTTAACAAAATCTAACCTCTTATCCAGATGAAGTCTCGAATATAAACGTCAACAAAAAAACAGAGAACAATGATCTACTTAGTAAATTTCTCGAAAATTGCCTAAACAGAGCAAAAAAGCACTTACCAATGTTAAATCCTATGAAAATATAGCTCTAGTCTTAACCCGGGTTTTGCGATCTTCTTTTATTCGTATTTCGTTGAATATGACGAACATGAAACATTTTGAAAGATTTTTTTCAGTTTTTCTCGTTTTCTTACTGTTTTTCTTTCATCAGCTCTGTAAGAATGTAGAAAGTGTCCGTCGGGAATTTTCGCCTGTGGAACTCTCTTCAGGATTTTTGCCTCCCTCGTGCCTACAGTCTTCAAAAATTTAAATGCAATGTTTTTTTTTTTTTTTTGTCTTTTTCCTCATTAATGTTTTCTCATTCTCTTTCACTCCCAGTAAACTAGTGCATCTTAGTGGCATTACTGCCTTGTTTCGGATGAATATATATATATATATATATATATATATATATATATATATATATATAATAATGAAATGAACAGAGTCCGACAATTATTTTGAAGACATTTCTTTTTTATGTTTATACGTTCTTTTTTATTGATACAAATATTTAAGTAAATGCTCTGTTTATAATAAACAGTATTAACAACATTTACCAGCCTTAATGTCCGAGAAATTTTCATAGAAAGTATGCGTCCGCGGAATATATATATATATATATATATTACACACACACACATACTTAAATTGCACACTCTCAACACACGCACACGTATATATCTATTTTGTTTGTTCAAAGGAAGATTTTTGTAGATTTTATAAGTACAATGCACTTCAAAATGAAGTATTACTTTCTCCTTTTGACAACATGTGTAATCTAGTAAAGAAATAAAATGTTATTTTACATGCAAATACTTCCCGACAGTGGAACTACCTTCCTCTTACTCGCTTCTCTGATAACTATAATCTTTAAAAATTTAAATTTCTTGCCATTTGACATCTTCTGATGCTTTGATGTTGATCCCCGTCCTTCTCCTTCTCCTTTCCTCAAACACTCCACTTTTTTTCTTAATTTCACACTCTGTAACTCCTTGCGTGCTAGCGGCACTCCCTCCTTGCTTAGGGTGAAATGCTTTAAAAAAAATACGCCTCATTTCCTAATGCCAGAAGGAACAGGGTTTTACTATTTGTTTACGAGTCTCTTCGACCCTCTTTGGGTTTGCCTGTGTATGCGTTCTATTCCTTCAGGACATGAGCGATCAGAACTTCCCATGACTTTCTGAGTTCTGTTTCTCATGGCATTACTTTCTCTTTTATAGCCTTTCTCTTTCTTTGTAGTCTTTTTCACCTCCCGCTCTTTACTCAAACATGTCAACTTGTTATTCGCTACTTTCTACTGCTTAGCTTGATGTAAAATTGGAGTATATTGTAAGAAATAACAATACAGATAAAAATAACCTGAAACAACGCAAACGTAACATAATATTGTTCAACCCACGGTTATGTCAAAACCAATGTAGGTAGAATTTTCCTGAATTAAATTCACAAACACTTTAGTCATTCTACAACACTAAAAAAGATTTTCAGCAAAAATAACATTAAGGTAAGCTATAGATGTACAAAAGACACAGATAATTATATATCACAACATAATAAAGTATTAAGCAAACACACAAACAAAACACTGAATAATAATCCTACTGAAAGTCAATGCAACTGCCGTAAAACGTAAACTGCCCATTAAATGGCAAGTGCATGACTGAAGCATAATCTACAGAGCTAGGATCAATTCAGACGATGATGTTAAATTACTTTGGATCCACCGAGAACAGCTGAATTTTATAAATTAAAATAATTAATTATAATATTACTACTACACAAAAAGTAATGATAAACGTCATTTTACCACCACAAATGACACTGAACAATATCAATTACAAAAACTGCACAACAAATTCAAAGTATGTTTGCAAGCGAAAAAAAATCCGTAGTGGATGCGCACTGCTAAGAAACCAACCAGTAGTTGAAATTTTCTATCAGACTCGAGTAATCCTAATAAAGCCAAACCATACAGTGGAAAGGGAGAACAGATGTAACTTGTGTTGGCTGGAGTCTCTTCGTTATATTAAAACACTTAAATAACCCTAGGGTTTCCTTGCCGAACACTGCTGACAAGAACAGAATACAGTTTCTATCGATGTATCATATATATATATATATATATATATATATATATATATATATATATATATATATATATATATATATTCCACTGGATGATAAATGAAAAACAAATAGGAAAAACGTGCAATCAATTTACAAATACATGCATTAAAATTATTCATATGTCTAAAACTAATGCCTGTCTAGTGGGATTTCGTAAAATGGTTAAATTGATTTAAATGGGGAAGACATCCATCTTGTTCTAAACGATTCAAATAGTACACAAAACCTCTAAATCCGTTATGCATGAGTATTTTCAATTATGTTTGATCCTTGTTTAGGTTTATAAATTTCTGCCGTAATTAGTTGTTATTTTTTTCACCTTTGGTGCAGTCAACCTGTGTAGGGGAGTCTCATGAACTAATTCTTTCGTTAAGAATGTCATCAGGTAAGATAGATGATATCCTATTCAAAGAAAGAAAATATGCGTCAGGTATATGCCACCAAATTCGAAAAATAGATGTTGTTCTTGGTTTTTTTCGAATCTTACGTGCACCAAAAATATCCAGAAAGGACATCGAAAATAATACATTGAAGAATTGCCCTTATTAACGACAACACATACACAAAACCAATGAACAATCAATAAACAGAGAAATAGAGCTATTAAAAATGAGTTATTGGTTTTTGAAACGCGCGAGATATTAAATCATTAAGCAACGAAATGCCTGAGTTGAGATTTTGAATTTTTTGAAAAAAATGTTTTCTGCGTCTAAAATATGTTAAATATGGTAATGAACAAATGTTTTTACTGGTAAATTTTAAAATTATAAAGATAGACGAACTTGGGTCAAAGTTTAATTATTATTTTTCTAGGGGTTAATGTAAATTACCTTTATATGCCATCATGGGAGTGGGATTTTGCCTGAAAACACAAATCTTCCAGACTGAAAAAGAAAAAGACAACGAAGACGAAACGCGTCTAGGCAAAATGTATGATAGATTTTTCCGATTTGCATTTGATACCAATCTGTCTTGTCCATAGAATTCATCTGGGATATGTAACATATATATTGTCGACATGGAAAAAAAAATGAATAAATTAAAACATAATCCCTTACTATAAAGGTAATTTATGCACTGTTAACTAAGAAAAAGGCTTAGACACAAAAAGCGTCTATCTATTTTTTTAATTTTAATATTTAATATAATATATACACACACAACAAAACATTTCGATTTCATTTTTGCCTTGAAAATGGTCTGGAAGATCTTCGAAACGCGTCAAAATGTATGATTTATATTTCCAATTGTCATATAATGAATTTGATACCATTTCTTCATATATATATATTCGCATGAAACAGCCTGTGTGTGTCAGTCATTTTACATAGAAAATATCTGTTAAAGGATATTATGAATAAAGACAAAATTGAAACTTATACGCATTTTCGTCATCTGAGGGACTTTATCAAGGCGAATGCCAAGGATTTTATTTGGTAACAAATATTTATAGACAAAGGTAAATCTGTTGTTATTTTTTCAAGATTTTTTAATTTAAGAAACGCCCATAAATATTCATCACGTTAACGTGAACGCTACGTGAGAAAATTTATTAAACGATAGTGAGCTTTTCTTAAATTTTGGAAATCTCGAAAAACTAACATCATTTTTGCTCTTTTCTTTAAGTACTTGTTACAAAATAAAATCGAAAATAAATTCATGGATTTGAATCCAATAAACACACTCAGACTGACGTCATAATACGACGCGTTTTCTCCATCCTTTAATAGTCAGTTGTGCTTCGTTTAATTTGTAATGTAGGTAGAAAAATTCAAATGTTGATAAGATATTGAAAGTCACAATGCACTGTCCGGTTATTTCAACCATGCTTCGGGCCCTACGGTTGGGAAGGGTGGAGTTAGTACGCCCTGGCCCTGACTTTGTGGAAACGTTATGGGAAGTCTATAAAGAAGACTTTTATGAAAACATCTACGTAAAGTTCCATAAATGTTGTAGCAAGGTCATTTTCGTAATGTTGCTTGAATGCAGGCCATTTCATGTGAAAGCAAATCAAAGTACAGAATCTTTCAAAGAATATGGCCACGAAAGGTTGTAATCTTGTCTGTGAACACAGCGGCGCCTTCTTCGGTTACATTATTCGATCAAACCAATCCGTTGTAATATATTATGTATTCAAACCCAACTGTCTGCAGGGAAAACACAAAAAATCCATCCCCAAAAGATCATGAGGAAGCGTAAATATTAACAAAACAAAAATCCTCGTGTCGGACGCCAAAAACTGTGAATGCAAATATTTCCTTCTCATCGTCCGCAAACAACGCTTTCTGTTGGCGTTCAGAAAGCTCTACACGTCACCTGACTAGACTCCCTTTCCACTTGAGATAATCTGATTGAATGAAATTCAAAAGACGAAGATAAAACTTGGTTGGGTGTTGTCATTTGCCTATTCTTCAGTCAAACTTTTTTTCCCCCGATATTTCTCCTCCATGTCGTTCTATTTGAGTTATACGTTCTTGTTTCCATTCAACACAAATCATACAGTGCATCTTGTTTCGATGTTCCTGTCTTATTCGTCCGCCATCTTTCTTCTTTTTTTTCTGTTTAATTTTACCTTTTCTACCTTTCAATGCCTTTCCATTTTTTATGTCTTCCTCGGTAGTTTTACTCAACACAGCATTTCTACACGAGTCTCTTTTCGAGTTTCATTTGGAAATTCTTTCTTCTTTCTTTCATTTTATTTATTCGTTCTTTGGTGCAGTCATCGGCTGGGTTTACTATTTTTTGATTTCTACTTATTCTCTTTTACGAATATTCTGAACAATGCTATCTTCTTTCTTCAATCGATAACACAAACACTCTAAGTTGTAACTGATGAGAACATGTTTATTTTAACCATTTCACCCCAAGCAAGGCAATAAAAGCCACTAGTATGCAAGGGGCTACAGAGAGTGGAATAAACAGAGGGGAAAATAAAATACAAGAATCAAGGAAACAGATGGCGATTAACATTGCATTTAAATTTTTCAACGTCGTAGTTGACAGAAAAGCAGGAAGCTGCATGAGTGTCCTTCAAGTGAGAATTGCGCGGAAAGATGCTATTAGCATAGAGCTTGCAGTTACATCAAGCAATTTCAACCCTGTTATTATGAGACCTAGCTACCAATCTAGTACTGCGCTCACATTTATGAAGTCAAAAAGAAAACATCACTAGAAAAATTCCCGTGAAAATATTTATACAAAAGCCACAGGGAATATACGTCACGGTAGTGATAAAGTACCTGAAAGCGATATGCCAGCTCAGGACTGATAACGTTGTAGATTTTTCTGTGTATTTTGTCAAGAATCTTTAGACATATAACAAAAGCATTAAACCAGATGTGGACACATTCTTTCATGCGAATGAATGCGGACGAATAGCAGACTTGTAAATGTGAAAATTCGATTTTGATGGGAAAGATTGTGTAGCACCACGTAGTGAACCGACCTTCTTAACAGCAGACTTAGAAATTGATTCATATCAGTCAAAAACTTTAGACCAGTGTTTTCCAACCGATTATTGGATCATGGCCCCCTTTTGGTATTTTTAAAATTCTGGTGACCCCCTGTAATAATTAATTCTTATATATTCAAAATTTTACTCCAATTCATGTGAAGGAAGCTTAAAAGCTTCTAAACAAGCCTTCAAAGACCATGGCGTCCATGAAAGAGAATAACTAATAAACCAAAAAAACAGTTAAATATATATAGTTTTAAAACATATAATAGAAAACTGAAAGATAGAAATATAAAATATTTGAATTAAAGTTTATTCTGTAATATACTTTGATCATTTTAATCATGAAATAATAATGCAAAATGAAATTTGAGCTCACTAGAAACAATTCACTGTTAACTCATTCTTGAATTTCCCTCTTATTTTATTGGTATAGTAATCTGAAGGGTGCACATCTTACGTATGCCCCATCAAAATATTACCATGCCCCACTGGTCGGGCATCGGCTCCTACGTTGGGTATCATTCCTTTAGACCAAGAAGGAGCAGTGAGGGCCTTTCCTGGAGGCTAGCATGAGACATGCTGATGAAAGGCAAAAGACGTTTTTTTAAGATTAAGATTTATTTGAGAGATTTTACGTATGTTATCCTAACAATAAAATCTTCTATTTCTAAATAGTAAAAGTATTTCAGGCTAAACTCATGTGTTAGCTTTTGCAATAATCCCCTTGGGAAAGAGAGAAATCCATTTTTCCCTCTCTCAAAGATGCGAAAGACGCTTTCCAGAAAATAAGCAAAGTATTAAGAGATTGGTAAAAAATTGAAACAAAGTAAAGATTCCTGAACTATGACGTCATATCTAATTTCCTATGTAGCACTGAATGTTGGACAATCTATGCACAGATGAAGAATCGATTTTAAGCGATAGAGTTCTGGTTCTGCTGACAGATACTGACAATTCCATCGAATGAAGATGTAAGCATCGAGGAAATTTTAATCAAAAGCCGAACTAAAAGAATAATTATAATAACAATAAGAAGGATACGATTTGAATTTCTGGGACGCATAATGAGGATGACTAGTTAGAAAATTGAACACTCATAGGAAATACTAAAAGCAAGAGAAGATGGGGTAAACAGCGTCTAAGATCTCTGACGTGTAAATGTGTAAATGAATGAAAGAAAGGTTACGAAAAGGTAAAAGGTCAAAAGTTACGGAGAGCACCAGAAGAAAAGATTATATAGACAGCCCCGATTACATACGTTCATGACTATTTAATAGGCAAAACTAAACAATAGTAACTCTCTAAGCGAAGATTGTGCTATAGTAACAGTGATAGGTCCTACTAACTTTCAAATCATCGAAGTAGGACAGTACACTAAAGGAGCATCGATGCACGTATACAATAAAAATACCATCTTCCCGAGTCTCTACACACTTCAACCTTATATACAGAACTAGCAGTAGAGCCCGGCGTTGCCCGGGGATGTAACAGTAAGAGATAGATCAAGTATCGACCATCATAAAGACTGAAAAATAAAATTGACAAAGATTATTGTTTAAGGTTGATGGACACGCATGTCTTAATTAGTTTTTTTTTTTTTGTTTTGTTTTGTTTTACGAATTGGTCAAACCCAAACTTAAACAAAAACATTGTTTTCAATCGTTATGAGTCTATCGATTGAATAGAATTTTATTATAAACAATTGTCTTGTAAATGGAATTTTTAAAGCATTTTGAATGTAAAAATAAAGAAAAAGGTGTGTAAGACAATAAGAAACACTACCTGCCAAAAAAAAGTGAAGTTTTGTTGAAATCGGTTGAAAAATGTAGGAAATCCGATCCCATATATAAACGAACACACACACACACACACAAACAACCTGGGTTTTATAACAAGTATAACTCGATATGAGTTGTCCTCCTTTCATTCTCGCAACAGCGATGCCTCTTAATCGTGTTTTCAAATTGATTTCGTTCAAAAAAATATTGTGTTTTTCAATTTTTGGCGTTGTCAGAACCACCGCAAGGTAATTTTACGTAGTCCTGTGAAGTTTTGTTGAAATCGGTTGAAAAATGTAGGAAATCCGATCCAATATATAAATGAACAGACACAGACATACAACCTGGGTTTTATAATAAGTATGATTACATAGAGTGGAAAGCTAGTTAGTTGTCATATAACTGAAAAATGTTAATACTGTTTTCAATTATATATATATATATATATATATATATATATATATATATATATATATATATATATATATAGATATATATATGTCAAAGAATAATTGTCGGACTTTGTCCATTTCATAATGCGTGACGTGATTTGTTTACATTTGGATACGCATCGAGCAGATATGAATGTACGAGAGAAAATCATGAAGAACTGTAGTTTAACCGAAACGATCCTCTGCGGCTAAATCGGTAAAGCACGTCAGGCTATATGACGGTTCGATATATGATACTGGTTCGATTCTTTTCGGAGGACGCATATTTTCTATGAAAATTTCGCCGACATTCAGGCCGGTAAATGTCGTTAATACTGTTTATTATAAACAGAGCATGTACTTATCTATGTCTATAAAAAGAACGTACACACCCACACACACGCATATATAAAATATATATATATATATATATATATATATATATATATATATATATAAGGCTCAGACACTAATATTAATGTTTTCTGATGGAACTGTGATCAGATAGGTGTAATGTAAGACGTCTGGATAAACATGTGGTTGTGTAGCCGATGTAATTATTTATGAGTTCGGTTTGGTGAGGAACGCAGTTCCTTAAAGGGCATTAAACACACACTCAGATTTACCCGACACTATTAGGAACATACTAGTAGAAAACACAAATATATTAACTGCATCCACTTGCAAAAAAAGACTAAAAATAATGGAAGCTCTGATAATAAAAAGAAAAAGCCAACTCTTAACAATATTAACTATGAACAAAGCCACAAAAAGCAACCGTATTCAGAAACTAAAAACATCACTACCACACACTGAACATACACAGAACACACACACTCTACTAAGCTGATAATTGAATCATCCTTGATAATGGCTAAAGATATAGCTGAAAGCGCTCGGAAATACAGAACATTCGGACAGTTCTTACACACTCTTTGTCCAGAAAAAAAGCTCTTGTCAGAACACAAGAAAAATTAAATAAAAAGCTCAACTGTAGTACCTTGTCTGTCGTTTTTAATGAAACATGCATAAAGGAAGGATTGCTGCCTATATATATATATATATATATATATATATATATATATATATATATATATATATATATAAGAATAAATTATATATATATATATATATAAATAAAAATTTATTTTATATATATATATATATATATATATATATATATATATATATAGGGAGAGAGAGAGTGCTTGTGTTATATTTTATTATATTTATATTTTTGTACTATATATATAATATGTATACATCATAGATATTTTATATAGTATACATACAGACCAGGCACTTGACGTTAGTAATTACTCAGGGTCGGCAGCTTGTGATCCTTTATGTAATAAATCTACAAAAACTAAAATATTTTGCATTTTATGCATGATTCTCAGAAAAGGAAATTGTAGCAGCTGATCTATTTTATTCATTTTCTACCTTTCCTGGCTAGATGGCACGTCCATGATACACTCACATACTCTCTTTTCTCTCGCACACACACGCGCGTCCGCGCGGGTATAAACAACACACACACACACACACACATATATATATATATACGAAAAAATTATTCGTACCCCAATCAATTTTGAATATTTTTATCCATTTCTCAGAATCTAATGCCCGTATAATGCCAGGTATTTTATATATTAATAAACACACAAAAGAATATAAAACTCAATTTTCTGAACAATACAGTAAATGCAACAAATTTTACAAGCGAATTATACCAAATAGGAAAAAAACAAAATTATTCGTGCAGTAGAAAATATCGTTTTAAATTGATTGATTTTTGTACGTATAAGTAATTAGCATAATTATTTTATCGGTGAAGGCTTCAAGACTTCAGTAGAATATTTGTGATAAATACCTCCAATTGTACTTCTGAAAATGTAGTATAAGAAGCTATCATTTTCCGAAGGAAAATATCCGTCTTAAGAAGGTATACATATGGATATCAGCTTGGAGTTGGAAGTAAAGATTTTACAATCACCTACATTTATTAACCAAAGCGTTTTAAGATATCAAACGGCTCTATCTAAGCATTACTGGAATCTTAAAGATGGAAACTTCACCCCCACAAATAATATGGAGGATCATATGTCGGTCGCAGACTCCCAACAACTTCACGGACAGATGGAATTTAATCATTAAGGAAAAAATATAATGATTAAATATAAAAATACTGATAAATCATTGAACCAACGGAATGAACTTATCTTGAAATGTAGACAAAAGAACCGTTTTAAAAGTCCCTGATAACATTAATTTTGGAGAAATTTATACTTGAGGTGTTGAATACTTTTATGCGAACTGTTGTGGATTCCGAGATGAAATCCAGTCTCAAATGAATGACAAACGCAGGAATGAAATATAGAAAATAAATGTATTGACGTAATAATACAATTGGTAATACGGTTAGTAGATCCGGAAATGCGGTTAGTAGCAATAATAATATATATATATAGTCTGGGAAATTCAGTATCGAAATAGGACTTCCTTCTGAGTCTACGTGCTCGCAACTGTGACTTCTACAAAGCGGTTAGCTCACACTCTTACTCTCTCACTGTTCACTGTATCAGTGTATCTCTCGTCTAACACCCGGGCATTCACCGGCAGCAATACAAGTACACACTGGTCGAGTCCACTTGTATGAAAAAGGAGTGGACTTCATAAGACGAACTAACATGTATGCAGGCTTGTATTCACAGTGTTCTTATATATATATATGGTCTGTTATGTGGTTTTCTTGCATAAAATTGATTGTAATCCTAAATTAAGAATTAATTTTCTTTTCTTTATCTTTAATTTTAATTTTAATTTTATTCGATTATTATTATCATTGACATAATTTACATGTATGTGAATGGGTATGTATATGGATTTATGTATGTATGTGTGTAAATGTATATGTATGCATGTGTATGTATGTGTATGTGTGTATATTTGTGTATATATGCATATATATATGTATATATATATGTGTGTATATGTGTCGATAGACACACACACACACATATATATATATATATATATATATATATATATATATATATATATATATATATATATTTTAGTCACTTAAAATGGTTTTTTACTTATCTCTTCAATAATTTAATCAATTTTTTAAAATGTTTTTAAAGAATTTCATTTTTTTTAAACTGATCGTTATATTTATGCCAAATATTCTATTATTAATATTTCTATTATTATTATTATTATTATTATTATTATTATTATTATCAGTTTGTAATTGTGACGGTTATAGGAATGGTTCCGACTAGACAATTTCAATGTATCTATTTTGAAATATGATCACTCCCTTCCCCCACCCTATTTTTTAATCTGGGAAATAAAATATATTCTGGGTCACCATTTCGACCGGCTTATCTCCTTTCCTTCCCTCTTTCACTCACTTTCCCTTTCCACTCATTTGTCTATCACTCTTTTCCCCCCCTCTCAGCAAACCTTATATTAAAATCTCTTTCTCCCCTATTTTTTCTTTTCCCTTTTATTATTAAAACCTTTTCCCTTTTTCTCTTGTCTCTCTCTTCCCTGTGTCTGAATAAATAATCCCCTGAATGGATTTTGGGTATCCTCTATTCATTATTTTATTTGCTCTGTACTAACATTGAGCTCTCTCTGGATCAATATCCTCCTTGGAATTATCCCTACTAATTATCAAGTGATATATATATATATAGATATATATATATATATATATGTGTGTGTGTGTGTGTGTGTGTGTGTGTGTGTGTGTGTGTGTGTGTGTGTGTGTGTGTGTGTATGTGTTTGTTTTTTATGTATGTGTTTTGTTCCTTTTTGTGTTGGTGCATCTTGGAGCTGCTTTGCAATTTCCTTGTGCATTCCATAGTAATAAGTAGAATAAATAAATATGTTTGTTTTGTGTGTCTGTGTGTGTCTGCACTAGTGTTTTCGTTTGTTTGGTATTTCTTTGATTTTTGATTTGTATGTAGAATTAAAACACACGTCAAATATATATATATATATATATATATATATATATATATATATATATATATATATATAGTCATTCACAGACAGAGTGTTTTGCTAGCTAGATGTCCGATTGCTCCAAGCCTGAAACCTCGAAATCAGACCGATTTGCCATTACTCAGAGATCCTTGCACACTAGTAGCCAAGAGAGCTCAATTCTTAGTAGAAGGGCATTAGGAGCCAGTGTTTTTAAAATTACCCTTTTCTCCAGAGAGCTCAAGCGGATTTCCCGACGCATATATATAGTCATCCACAGACTGTGACTAGACATCCGATTGCTCCAAGACGGAATCGAGACCCGACCGATTTTCTACTCCTAGGCTAGAGAGAAAGGGAAAATTGAACGTTTTCTATGCGAAAGACTCCAGTAGCGAAATACTCCAGTAGTAGTTGAAGGGCAATGCATATATATATATATATATATATATATATATATATATATATATAACTCTTGAAAATATATTTCAATTGAGCACTGTTGAGTGATAAGCTTATTCTATAAACAACAACCACTTGCGCTAATGCAAAGCTCTTCATTAAAATGAATGACTCACTTTGGCTGATTTGCATTTGTTTAAATTCATAAAGACAATACGCTAGATTTAGCTGTGTAACTGCCGAGTGAAGATATCTCTGACTGATACCAAATCGGTTTGGTTCCGATCCTAGCTTGAGGCATTCGGATGTCTAGTCGCACTGAGGAGCGGTGATATAGCGAAACACTACTGTCTGTGAATGACATAATTTAGCTCTAGAAAATATATTTCAATTGAGCACTGTTGGGTGATAAGCTAATTCTATAAACAACAGCCACCCACGATAATGCAAAGCTCTTCAGTAAAATGAATAGATCACTTTGGCTGATTGGCATTTGTTTATGTTTGTAAAAACAATACGTTAGATTTAACTGTGTAACTCTGCCGAGTAAAGATAGCTCAGTGGTAGAATCTCTGACTGACAACAAATTGGGTTTCAATCCATAGCTTGAGGCATTCGGATGTCTTGTCGCCCTTAGGTACTGTCTGTGAATGAATTAATATATATATATATATATATATATATATATATATATATATATATATATGTATATATATATATATATATGAGTGTGTGTGTGTGTCTGTGTGTGTGTCTGTGTGTGTGTGTGTGTGTGTGTGTGTGTGTGTGTGTGTGTGTGTGTGTGTGTTGAAAATTCCATGATTTTCAAGAGGTAAACTGAGATGGAATGAAATGGGGCTATGAAATCGTATATCTAGCATGTTGGAGAATTCTTGATGTTTTATACAAAAAATATCATTATATATATATATATATATATATATATATATATATATATATATATATATAGAGAAAATGGGTGCTGAAATGTCATCAGCCTGACTACGTACAAAATTTAAAAAATTCTAATGTATGTTATTTTAATGATTTAGCAAAAGTGGTCAGACTGACAACTTTTCTTTGCTTACTCATATATATTTATATGATATCTGCTTTTTAAAGGGTTTCGTTATTTATTGATATATTTGCACACACACACACACACACACACACACACACACACACACACATATATATATATATATATATATATATATATATATATATATATATATATATATACACACATATATATATATGTATATGTCCGTGTATATGCTTATATATATATATATATGCATATATATATATATATATATATATTATATATTTATATATATATATATATATATATATATATATATATATATATATATATATATATATATAAATGTTATTTCAATATTTTTTCTATCGTTTTGTCTTCTTTTTTAAGCTCTTTCGTAAGCTATCTCGTAATCTTAAATCTGTAGGGTTAAAAGATGAAAAATAGTTTTCTCTGTATCTCTCTCTCTCTTTCTCTTTCTCTCTCTCTCTCTTTCTCTCTCTTTCTTTCTCATTTTTCTTCTTTCTTTCTTACGTGTTTTTTATGTAAATCTTTATATCCTTTTCTGGTGAATTCGCGTCGTTCATTTATCTCTATTGTGTGCCAGCTTTTATATATTGTTTATTATTATTATTATTATTACTTTTCAAACTTGTTTTTTTTCCTATTCTCTCCATCTCGTCTTTCCCTATTTCTCTCTGTGCATCTTTTTCTTCAATCTTTTCTTTTCTTTATCCGCTTCTAATCAAACGATTTCCAAGAAGATTTTCTGACTCTTATCAATTTTTAATAGAAGTTTTCATATATTTTTCTCATATTTGAGTCCTTTATGTTCCCGATGGAAAAAATGGGGTGGCGGGGGGGAAGAGAACGTGTGCTATTTCTTAGGTATTATTAGAAAAATAGTCTATCAATGTTCCATATATTTCAATTGATAACGAAACTTGTTGCGCAGGCGTAGGACGATGGGATTCGAATTTCATTTTTCTCAAGATATTTTTTTTTATTTTTCACTTTTTTAAAGACATTTAAAAAAATGATTGTAGTCTCTGCATTTTACCTCTTCTCTCTTCTATATTTACTAACGTAACTGAACCAAATTGTATAAATACGTACATGGGAACAATTACTGCGCAGGATCATTTTACGACTTTCTTCGCAGACGTTGTTCTAACGACTTTCAATCGGCGATTGTAAATTTGTCCACTTAACATACTGTATTTACAAGAAAAGATTGAGAGGGAAATTAGCAAATAATTCATTGAACTGATTCGAGAAAGATGACTGAACTTTAACAATTAAGATGGCAATAACATCAACTTAAAATCAGGTAAGTTA
>CAHIKZ030000173.1:45000-47500 GCA_903632075.3 Acanthosepion pharaonis
TATATATATACACACACACACACATATATATATATATATATATATATATATATATATATATATATATATATATATATATATATATATGGGGAGCGGTATTGAATTGTCGCTTCAATTATCCTGTTCACCATCTTGTCCAGCATTCATTGTCATATAACAGATTATATACTACAAACAAATTGAGCGCTTTTGTTCTAATCTTTTATTTTGCTTAGTTTCAGAAAAGGCACTTTTCGGGCTTTTCCTCTCCGCCATTAGTTTAATATGTTTAAACCAGGGTGATTTCTTTTTAATCAATTACTGAACATTTATGATGGTAAATTAGAAAAGGAAATTTTCTGGAATTATCTGAGGTGGGATTCAAATAATTTAGCTTATGGTTTCTGCTCACAATATATGCATTAGATTACAAGCCATAAATTCAAATATGTAATTATTTAATGTTTGAATAATTCATCATAAAACAATATTCATCGACATCATTAACCATTGGTGTTATAAAATCTTTGAATTTTATTTTGGATCATACATTACTTGTGACCTTCTAAAGTGATAAGTTAATCTGTTTATTGATTTCATCAGTTAACTAGATTTTTCTCTTCGCTGTTTCGGAATGATTAAGCAAATGATCTTACAGATCATTTATAATAAAGATCTGTACGACAAGTGATTTCGATTTTCATTGGGTATTTCACAAGTGTGTCGTACAAATTCAAATATCGACAACCATGAATACTGACCTTAATATTCTTGGCAGCTAGAGATTGCATCTCCATCTAAAATAATCTCTAGTCTGCATCAGTTCAAGAAATCCTCATTACAAAATATTTTAACGGAGTTAAATTTGTTAGCGTTTATTACAATTTGGTTTTTAAGCCGAGGTTCTTATTTTTCATGTCAGATTCTTACACTTACAATCTCAGTTTTCCTCAAATTATTCCGCCATTTTGAACACTCATGTATTTATTCCCACTATTATTATATGCTATGGTGTCCACCCAAAGATGATGTGACCGAGTAAATATTTTACGAAATAACAAAACAAGGGCTACAGATATATCATATATTAAGCATTAAGTAGACAGAAGGGTATTACACGACTAGTGAGTGTGCGTCGGTTGACCTAGAGTTTAATCTATTTGTCTATTATATTAAATAACCCCACACGAGGGACCTATGTGGCACAAAGCCGAGTTTACCGTGGGTTTTCCGGGCCGGTAGACTCGGCCAAATATATTCCCTTAGAACCCGCATATACGGGTTCAGGGCCTGTCTACCTCCCCGGAAGAAACTTTGCCCTTCGGTAAAGCCTCGTCCGGGTTCCTCTCTGCCAAAGACAGAGAGTTCGACAGCACAGTCCGAACAGATCTATTCGACTGTTAATATTTAAGAACGACGAGTGATGTATGTGACACAAGGCCGAGTTTACCGTGGGTACTCCGAGACCGTAGACTCGGCCAAGAATATTCCCTTCGAACCCGTATAAATGGGTTCAGGGCCTGTCTACTTCCCCGGACTAAACTTTGCTCTTCGGCATAGCCTCATCCGCGTTCCTCTCTGCTCAATGCAGAGAGTTTGACAGATGAAGAATCTGGTCGACTGTTAATATTTAACAGCCCCTCCCCCACCCACGAGGGATGTATAACAGCCCCCCCACAGGGGTGTATGTGGCACAAGGCCGGTTTATTGTGGGTATTCCGAGCCCATATTCTCTTAGAACCCGCATAAACGGTTTCAGGGACTGTCTACCTCCCCGGACGAATCTTTGCCCAGCGGCAAAGCCTCGTCCGAGTTCCTCTCTGCCGAGGCAGAGAGTTTGATTGTTGAACAATCTGTGCGACTGTTATATTTAACAGTCACCCCCACAAGGAATGTATGTGGCACAAGGCCGAGTTTTACGTGAGTCTCTCCGAACCTGTAGACTCGGCCAAAAATATACCCTTTGAACCCGCCTAGACGGGTTCAGGGACTGTCTACCTCCCCGGACGAAAATTTGCCCTGCGGCAAAGCTTCGTCTGAGTTCATCTCTGCCTCGGCAGAGAGTTCGACAGCTGAACAATCTGTGGGCCTGTTCCCCAAAGACTTTCTCTCGTACTAATCTTATAGTAGGCGGAAGAGTCCAACATAGACTCTTTAGAGGGAGGACACCACAACAATATATAATATTGAAATACTTCTCCTGTACATATATTCTTTCTAGACCTGAAATTCCCCCCTTGGAAACAAAATATCTCCTGTTTGAAAATCACTGATTTAGAAACGATAATTTGATAAAATGCATAAGAAATATAATGATAATTAAAATAAGTATTGTCCTTTTTTTCTGTTACCATTGGTAAAACGAATTTTATAAGACCAAAACATATTATCTTTTGACTTATTTTGTATTCAATCTGGTAAAATTCAGATATAGATAAAATACTTATTTACTTAAATTTTACTGTCTTACCATTCTACCAATGCGACTACAGAACCACTGAACAAAGGCGGATTAATACGC
>CAHIKZ030000173.1:55000-65000 GCA_903632075.3 Acanthosepion pharaonis
AACCGAAAAGAAAAATATACAAATAAATTGACCTAAATTCATCCAAGTAAATAGACAAACCAATCCCAAATTAAAAACTGTTCCCGCCAAAAAAATATTAGTTAGAATGAACTACAACAACAAACCCCAAAATTGAACAAATAGCTTGAATTAAATTCTCAAACCAAAACAAAACTGTTAAATACGTGATATAAACAATTTTACTACGTTAAGAAATAAATATATAAAATAAGAAACAAAAAAAAAAAACGAGCAATATAATTTGACCCAAATAAATAAACAAAGCGACTTCCGGTAAAAAAAATAACCGCCATAATAGAATACCCACAATGCACCACTAACCCGTATATATATAAATAGCCGAGAAAAATAACAGCATATGTGGCCTGACGATTGCATATAGCATGAAACAGACTGTCGCCTCTAAGTGTTGACTTCTATATTCACTTTTATATTTACACACGCTCTATCTCTGATATTGAGCACTTTATCCCATAAATATAGCACACCTTAAGACTATATTTCTTTATATATATATATATACATATATATATAATATATATATATATATATATATATATATATATATATATATATATATATACAGGGTGTCCATAAAGTTCGTATGCACTTTAAAAATTTATAACTTTTTTTTGTATTTGAGATAGAAATGATCTGTAAAAAGGATTAGAAAGAAGTAAATCTATATTTTTATGGTCTTATTGAAATTAGCAATACAAAGGGTAATACGATTTTGCAGTTCACGGAAAAAATTTGACAACTGATTTCCAGTAATGCCTGAAATCACATTAGTTATTTTAGTTATACTTAAAACTAAGTACATTCAAATTTATAACATTTTTTACAGATTATTTCTATCGCAAATACAAATAAAGTTATAATGTTTTTAAGTGCACACGAACTTTATAGGCACCCTGTATATAGACATACAAATATATATACGTTCACACAAACACATTTACACATACACACACGCACTCACACACACACATAATTATACATCTTCCCATTCTTGTTGCTGCTCGGAGACCATGGAAAATTGTTACGGTGTCGAATTCATAGTTTTCCTTCTTCTAGAGATCTCAGTCCCACGCTCTATTTAACAAATATCTGGTTGGAGAAGACATGGATTCATCATTTTCGCAAGGGTATTTGCGCATAAGTTAATGCAGTGAATTCGACTGGAATTCGAACTCGACCCTCCGACTTTTCCATCGTTGCCGTTATTTATTGCGCCACCCGCACAACCATATATATAACGTGCCTCCTTAAGATGAGCATGCCTGTGAGGTTCATCATCATAGGCATCCCTCTCTTATAAAGAGTCTCCGCTGTGTACGATTTAAACCCTGTTCTTCCCAATGCTGCACATCCATGTGCAATAGATTCAGAAATATCCCTCAGATTATCTCTTAAGCCTCTTACTAAGCTTGTGTTGTGGACGCTTTCCTGTCTCAAGTTCCCCGTAGAAAAGTTGTTTGGGAATCCTGTTATAGATATATACATACATATATAGATGCTGTCATCGGCTTTATTTCGAATCATGACATCACTTGATATTTTTTAAGCATTCACCACCCCCAAGAAAATTGAGAGTGCCACAGTTACAGAGAGGGAGAGAAAGAGTAAAAAAATGTGTTTGGGGTAGGATAAAGAGAATGGCGGGGAACTATATCAAGGCATCAGATGTCGGTTGACATTACATTTGAATATTTGAAAACTATAGCCATCAGGGAAGCAAGTAAATGGAAGGAAGTTCCACAGACGAGAAGTGCGGGGTATGAAGCTGTTAGGGTAGAAGAGACAGCTATTTTAATCGTTCCGACAGTGAAAGGGTGGGACCGAGATACAACCTAGTAGCATGCTTAAATTCATGCATTTTGGGAACCAGCGAAAGTAGCTCGTTGCCGATAAAAAAAATCCTTGTAGAAAAGACAGAGGGAAGCGACGGCATGTTTGTGAGAAAGTGACTGTCGACTACATACTAGATCAGGACCCATCACATTGCATATCCATCTCTGGATTTTATCGAGGACCTCGAGACCAACAGTGGGGTCTCATAGACCATATATGGCAGGAGTATTCCATGCAAGGACGAATGGTTGATTGATAGATTCAGGCTAGAAAAAATTTCTGGTGCTACATAGAGAACCAACATTCCTTGCTGTGGATGGGGCTGTTGATTCAATGCATTTGTTTCCCCTTAGGTCAGCGGACAGCGTGAAACCGAGACGGCGCAGAAAGGCGTTCTCGTGGAGTTGGACACCATCCATTACTCTCATATATGTTTTTAGTCCTGCTAGGGTCTTACGTTCATTTACGCAGATGTGGCAACGTTGGGTTCAATAGTTACTACATATATATTTTGGTGAACTTATTTGACGAATTTTAAGATTTTGTGTCCGAGTTAGACGCGACTTAATTACGTGCCAAATTTCTCAGGGAAATTAACATACGTCCCTGTCCTTTACTCGTTTACGAGCATACTGATCTGCAAAGGTGGCTAGTCAATCCCTAATACAGGCATCTGCTGAGGTATATTTTTGTTTGTTCCAGACATACAGAACACATCTGTGGTTTACACGGCAACTATACTGAGAGGACCTTAGTTATAGTTTTCTTTTTTCTTTTTAACAAGGCCACTATGCTCAAACTCTCGGTTACGATGACTTGTGACTTCGTGCTCGTACAACAATAGGTCATCTACCCGGTTTTATGCAAAAGGATTTGTTGGCATGGTTTTCAGACATTTTCCAACGGTGAAGCACTCTGCTATTGTATCACCACGCAAGTAACATCAAGAAGTCACCTGACAAATCGACCGTGGTGGGATTTGAATCTTGGTTTCGTGATCAGAAAACACTTAGCCACGTACGTATACATAAATGGTAAAAGTCAACTTGTGATCCTGCATTGAAACCTTCCTAATTTTTCACACATTTTAAATATCATCACATCGTCGCTGGTGCTATCTCAAATGGCTTTTAAGACGTGCATGCGTCCCGCAGTTCTTGTCACATTGCCGTCATGTAAGTCTTTCGGCAGCAGTTTACATTTCTGGATGCTGGCTGTGGAGATGTCGTGTGAATCCGCTGGCTTATCGACAGATTGTATATGCATAATCATCGGGGATGTCATATTGGTAGTTGACATCACAATGGCACCTCATGTGACTGAGAAGACTTGTTTTTAAAAGCAAATGGGGTCATATTTATCACACGTAAGAGACTCCTTCAATCCGCATTATGGGAGAGGGTTGACGTCTCTCTTACATCTCATACATACATACATACATAAAAGGTTAATGGTATAGGATAATAGATCTTTAAAAAATATTCGTTTTACAAGGGGTCGATTTTATTTTGTGTCACTGTCCTTGTTCTCATTGAAGGTAGTCCTGAAATTTATTCTAGCCAAGAATTTGAGGACACATGGCCCAGTGGATAAAAGCATTCTTTGGATCCAGTGACATGACAGAAAGAGTTTTGAGTTCAATACCTGGCTACTGCAGTGGCGAACAAAGTCTTGGAAAGTTGAGTTAAAGGTAGAATTAGAACAATCTACACCGGTAGACGAAATGAAGGTTTCAGTTCGAAATTCAAATCACCTGAAGAAGACTGGAGCGTACAACAGCCAAAACGTTGTGAATATGGCAATAAAGATGAGGACAACAGTCCGAACAATGTAAATAATGTAAATAATTACAATACCTCATTTCAGAGATATAGACAGATATATGTTTCTAATTTCTATATATGATGATGATGATGATAAGGTTTCAATTTCTATATTTGGTGGTGATGATTATATGCTTTTAATTGTTCTAGGCCCACGTGCCATGCCTCTTCCGGATGTTTCAGTATCAGTTACCTCCCTTTAACTCAGATCTCCAAGGTTTTGTTCATGCCTGCTGTACCCAGGTATTGAACTCACAACCCTTTTGGCCAAGTCACGCTTTTATCCACTGGACCATGTGTATGGCAACAAAAATGAGGACAACAGTCAGAACAATGTAAATAATATAATTGCAATACCTCGTCTCAGAAATATAGACAGATATTCAAAATACTGGAATAGATAATGTAATGCGTTATATCGACGAGAACACAGATAACAAGTGAATCGGGCTTATATAGATAAACAGAATGAAATCGATATTATATTTTTTAAACAATGCAGTGATCGATAAATTTTCAAGTGTATGCAAGGATCGCACGTGATCTGTTGAAAGTATTGGCGCTTTTCGACCATTTTGCTACAAGCCCAGCAGTTGTTCGCTTCTTGTGAAGTCAAGATTAATTCAATGTATATCGATGCAGCATCTTTGACGTCCTATGACCTGGAAATGCGGTTAGTTCTATTTGGCTTAATGCCCAGCCAGAAAATAAAGTCTTTGCCAAACATGTCTCGGTTTACTTCATGCAAAAAATACAATATCCAATATAGTGGGTGACGGGCAAAGGAAATGTACTCACGTTGTTATCAATAATGTGAAAATAATTGTATGTGAATGTGTGCTTTTGCAGGTGAATAAGTACGTGCACTTCCGTGTGTGTAAATTTTCAAGTTTTGTGAATCAGATTATCAACAACGAAGTGAATGATAATGTAATTGATCGCAACTGCACAGGGCAACACTCAATACGTTCTTGTTGCTATCGAAAGTTTAGCAACAACACAATTTTCAGTAAACCAACCGCTAACATTATACTCTGTCAGTCGTGGATTTTACACGCACTGTTAAAAGGAGAAAAAAAAATGTATATTCCGGCATGCTTAAAAAAAAAAAGAAAAAAATAAAGAAATTTCTTTACCAAGGCGTTTTGTCCTATCGTGGACTTTATCAAGGTAAATCTATTTTGCAACAACTATTTCTAAACAGAAGTGAAACTATCGTTAAATTTTCAAGATTCTTAAATTTAAGAACGCTTAAAAATATTCGTAAGGTTAATTGTGAAAGTCAAGGTAAACTACAGAGGATGCTAAATGATGTAATTTAAATCTTAATAAAGGAAATTAAGTAAATGTCGTTGAAAAATATATTTTTTAAACATCGTTAGGTTGTCATTTTTTTAATTTAAGAAAACTCAGAAATATTCTTACCTTTTATTTTCAAAGTTAATCTTTAAAATATTTGTGAACATTCTTAAATTTAAAAATTTTGAAAAACTAACAATACTTACACTTCTCTTTATAAATACTTGATTCAAAATAAATTCCTTAGATTAACCTTGATAAAGTCCATCAGCGGACGAAACGTGTTGGTAAAGAAAGGTTTTCCATTTGTCTTTATAAATATTATCTTTTTGCAGATCTATTTTATTTATATCTGAATTTTCACATTAAAAGATGCACAGAGTAATTATTGTGAATGCGTGCTAGTGTGTCTGTGTATCAGTGTCTGTGTGCTTGTCTGTGTCTATGTGTGGGTGTGAGTGTGTGTGTGTATGTGTATGTATGTGTGTGAGTGTGTGTATCTGTGTCTATGTGTGTGTGTGAGTGTGGGTGTGTGAATCTGTGTCTATGTTTGTGTATCTGTGTTTATGTGTGCGTGTATGTATGTATATCTGTGTCTATGTGTGCGTGAGAGAGAGTGTGTGTGTGTATCTGTGTCTGTGTATGTGTGTGTATCTTTCTATGAGTGTATGTGTGTGTGTTTCTGTGTCTATGTGTGTGTATCTGTGTCTATGTTTGTTTGTATATCTGTGTGTGTGTGTGTGTGTGTGTGTGTGTGTGTGTGTGAACGACTGTGCGTCCGCTGGTGTATGAATAACCGTACGCCTTGGCTGCGTTTAGGATTGTTCAGGTGTGAATAATTGTATCTGTGTCTACGTCCGTGTGTGCGTGTCTGTATGTTTGCGGGGGGATATAGACGTGTGTTTCTTAATGTCTATATATCTACAATCAAAATCAAGCAAGCACAGCAATTTAAATAGCTGTGAAGTGTTTTAACAGAGGACGGAAAATTGTGACACCGAAATTCGATGAAATGGCATTGAAATAGGAAACGGCGTCATTCAGAAACCATACAAAATCTTAAGAAACTGTTACATTCCGTTGGAAACAAAATGAAAAACTAGCTCACCTGTTATGCAATATCAGTCTTCCTACATCCTTGTGCAAATTAATTGAAACAGACGCATTTCTTTCACCATACGTTAAGTTTTAGACCCAATGGAATGACTGGGTGTATTGATTTCTATTTTTTCCCTCAGATTAGGACATTTTCATTGGTGTGCATGAATCTATTTTGGGGTGTATGATGAAATTTGTTTGGCCTTAAAAAATATTGCGTCATCCGGGATTGTATCAGATTTTTATCATGCCCATACGCTATTGTCCCGATTGTCGATTAGTTGTCCTACGGCCAATGTCTTTGATGGATGTTACACCAAGGAAGCGTATGAAAATTGTAACACTGCATGAACACATGCAGTTAGCAGATGAAAGTACTATAGACTGGGCCGGAAACTCTCCTGATTTAAATCCAATCGAGAACCTGTTGTCAGTTTGCAAGGAACGACTTCGTGGAATAGAACTAAAATACTAACATGTGCATTGAGTCATGTTTCATTGGAAAAAATACGAAAAAAGTAAATAATAACAAAATTATTCATTTTGTTTCAAGTAATTTGCACAATTTCCTCATAGACGGTGAGGAATCTTGAGTCAACAGAGATGTGATTCAGTAGAAGGATGCTGAGAATATTCTGGATGAGATATGCGAGTAGCGAGGGATTATTAAGGAAAATGGGAATAGAAACGGAATAAAAGATAGTTGAAATAATATGATGAAAGAAGGATTTTATAGATGCGATCGATAAATTATCGTCTAAATTACACATACAGCGTGCGAGAGATAGATTGTCGTATAAATTACGCAAAAAATTAAAATAATGATGATACCTCATTTTAACACGTATGTACCAAAAATTACACAAGAATATCTTGAAATACTAAAGAGTAATTTTATTCAAAAATATCACAATTGGCTTCAACCACGGCCTCCAGACGACTTCGGAATCTCCTGCAACTCTTCCGGGCGGTCCCCATGTTTAAGTAGGTGAAATATTGCCATAATCCTTGCTTTCAGTTTATCTTTAGTGTTACAAAGAGTTTTGTTGGTCTCTCGCTTCAAAATAATAATGGAGGGGGTTGTAGTCTGGGGAGTTAGGTGTCCAGATATAAAGAGTGATATGGTCGCAGAAATTATTTGACAGCCATGACTGGCTTCTCTTGCTTGTCTGGCATGGTGCAGAGTTCTGTTGCTAAACCTAGGTTCTTCCAGTAGCCACCCTCTTGACCCAGCGCAGCACTACTTACTCAAGGCACTTGATGTAGGCCTCCATGTTGAGTCTGAGACCATCACCAACAAATTCATGAGTTCTTTTCTTATCAGAACGATCAAGTTTTCCGATCTCCTGTGCCTTCGTAATCGCCATTAAACTCATCCAACTCTTTCCAAATCCTCTGCAATGTCCTCAGATTGACACCTAAACACTCTGAAATGTTCGTATTGGAGCTTCCGGTGCAAATGCCAAGCAGTAAATCATGCCGTTTCCAAATTTCTGGCGTAGTAAATTGCGTCATGGCGCTTTTTTTTCCTACAGGCGGAACGCAACTGACCCTACCATACTGTGCAGTCAACAAAATCAAAAACAAATACCGCGCATGCGCGAAATTAAAAATATAAAATGACAACAATTTACTCATCGCACCCTGTATACTAAAAAGTGAACTATTTGCCCTTAAATTATTGCTGAAATCATAGAACTCAAATGCAGAAAGAAACGATGAAAATAATTTTATAACAGTAGACTGAAAAAGAAAACTATACTTCGCATTTTATTCTTTTTATCCCTCGCAAAAGTTAACTGAGATATTAACAACATATAAGAGATTTTCTTTTATGAAAATAATCTCCGATAAAACCTTCTCAGTATTCTCTATGTAACAAGTAACAAGTCACAAACTATCAATTTTCTTTTTTTTTTATCCGAAATACCAGAATGTTTTTGACAAAAGAAAATAAAAGTCGAACACGTGGCACTTAGCATTGACAAAATATGTATGCGTTAAAACAAATTTTAACGAAAGTATCATGCTACAAACAGATATAACAATGTTTTTTTCTCTCCAAAAGCTAAGCAAAGTATTTTCATATACATAAGAAACAGGAAAATGTCCTTAGAAACAAGGAATAGATTACTGATCTGTTATGTAATATCAGACTTCCTATACGGCAGTGAGGAAGAGAATTGAGGCAACAGAAATCTAATTCTAGAGAAAGATGCTGAGGATACCATGGACTAAACATGTAAACAATAATGAAGTTTTATAGAAAATGGAAACGAAAAAGGACAGGTATATTTAACACTAGAAAGAGACAACTTTAATTTCTAGAGCACATAATGAGGAAAGAGGATCTTAGAAAATTTAACACTCACAGGACATTAAAAACAAGAGATAGAAAGGAAAGCAGCACGTAACCCACCTAACGTGTTTGTATAAATGGTCAGAAGAAGATTAGCAGAAATAAATAAAACTTGACTCTATTAAGGACAGGAAAGTGAGAAGAGCCATGATCACCCACGTCTTGAAAGAACACGGTACACAGAAGAAGATTAATGATAAAAATGATTCTGGTGATAATATTTCTAGTACTAAATTCTCCATGTCTTGTATCATGTTCGTAATATGACAGGATATGATAAATAATTATATCTAGTTTTATTGGGTTAGGATTAGGGTTAGGGCTTTATTGTGGGGCTCTCCCCTTTGTACACAAGATGGACTCGTCCAAACTATACTTATACTACGGAGAGATAGCCTGACAATAACGCCGAGACAGTGTGTTCACTCAGAGTTATACGATAGTCCAGAAAGAGAGATAATTACGGCTTCACTTACAGATACTTGTACATATACTTTTCTACTAACCCGCATTCCTGGACTACTAATCTTCATTTCAAGTTTGTATTCTTACGTTTAATACACATATTTTTCTATTTCAATTACTGGCGATGTTTATTCCATCCCCGGAATCCACAACAGGCTTGTAACACCTTCTACATCAAGGCAAATATTTCTTCCTTAATTGCTACAGCTGTATTTTCAAACTGCGAATACAAGCTCGGTTTTAAAGACTGTTTCATAAGGAAGTACAATCGGAACATTCTGTGTATTATAAATGTATTTATTAAAATCTGCGTGCGAGAAACTTTATCAAAGGAAAAGCGTTATTGGGTGGAAACAAGAAGAATGATGGTGAAGCCAAATACAAGAATGACAAAATGGTTTCATCATTAATCAACTTCGTGGAAAGGACAAAAGTCGAGTGACATCGTCATGGCTGAGATGTAAGCAGACATCGTCTCAAACAGAAAATCCATTATCAATTTTTTTTTAAAGAAATAAGATACAATGAATGTAAATAGGCCATCGAACAAAATGTTTAGGTCTTTTAAAAAAAAACGTGCGAATACCAAGACTTCACTCGAGAACTGACAAAATGTTTCAACATAAGCTACTTAATTCGGTAACCCCATTACTTACTACAATGTAATGATTTTTTCAAAGACGTCTGTTCCAACACACACACACACACACACACACACATATATATATATATATATATATATATATATATATATATATATATATATATATATATATATATATATATATGCGTATGTAATTTTTGTAAATTCTGAAGAAGTAATGGATTTTTTTTTATTTATTAGTCCGACAAATTCTTTTGGTGTCTATATGTGTAATGTTACGACTGAGTAGTGAGTTCGATCCTCACTGGTGGCCCCATACTTTCTGCTTTGTGCCACACCTAAGCCGCGCTTGGAAAATCACTTACATGTGTAATGGTTAGAAATCTTGTCTTGTTAGTTCAATTATGACTGAGTAGTGAGTTCGATCCTCACTGGCCGCATCATACTTACGGCTTTGTGCCACATCTAAGCCGCACT
>CAHIKZ030000173.1:67500-132500 GCA_903632075.3 Acanthosepion pharaonis
TTTTATAATAGATAATAAGTTTGATTTTTTATTAGGATCAATAGGAGTAGTATATTTCTTTATAATATGTCTTAGAGAAGATTCATCTTGTTTGTAATTAATATGCATTTGGTTTTTGTAATAAATGTGTATGTGATTTTTAGTTGTGTGTTCGCTATCGTTATTACTTGCTTTGGGGAGGAATAGTCTAATTTGTTGGTCTATAAGGTAGTTAGGGAAAACGTTGTTAATTAGTGTTTGTTTAACGTTGTTAAGTTCTTTGAGAAAGAGTAGTCGAGAGGATGAGTTCTGGTGGGCTCTATTTAGAAAGTTTTTTACTACGGCTATTTTGTACATAAGTGGGCATTCGCTTTTGAAATTAAGGTGGCACGAGTTTTTGCTGGTGGGTTTTTTTGTATAAAGATGTAATGAAAGTGTTGTTGTTGTGTTCGACGAGGATATCTAAGAATGGTAGTTTGTTTTTTTGGCTAAGTTCATATGTGAATTTAAGGACGGAGTTTTTCTCAAATGTGGTCTTAAGTGTCTCTATTTCTTTAATGTTATCAGCTAAAATGAAGATATCGTCTACGGAGCGAACATAGATTTTCGGTTTGTGGACCTGTGTAAATATAGTATTTTCTACGTAGGACATATAATAGTTGGAGAAGCATGGACCCAGTGGATTTCCCATACTAACACCATTAGTTTGGGTATAAATATTGCCATTATGGTCATAGAAGGGGACTTTGGTTGTGCATGCGTGTAGTAATTTTTTTTTTTTTTTTTTTTTTTTAGGATGGGTGGTTTGATGGATGGCGGAGGGATGGAATTATTATTGTAAACGGAGTTGAGGATAATATCGATAGTTTGGTCGACAGGGACGTTTGTAAATAAGTTTTCAACGTCCAGTGACGCTATTATACCTTGATTTGTTCCTTTTGTAGTTTTTAAAATTTGTAGGAATTCGTGGGTGGAGGTGATGCTGTAATTGGTAGGTAGGTATGGAGTGATGATGTCGTTAAGGAATTTTGATAGCTCGTAGATGGGTGTTGGTATCTGGGAAATAATTGGTCGTAGTGGGTATCCTGGTTTATGTGTTTTATGTTTCCATATAGGTATCGGTTGGTAATCTCAACTATTTTTGAATTTTCAGGGAACCGACTTCCGCGTTGTGAGCTGTTATTAGCTTGTTAACGGACCTTTTTAAAAAACTTAAGACGGCCAACCTTATCCTCAAAAATAACAACACACCAACTAAGTCAAAATTATAAAGAACAAACATTATCTATGAGTTCAAATGCCCTTTAAGGAACTGCGTTCCTCACCAAACCGGACTCATAAATAATTACATCGGCTACACAACCACATGTTTATCCAGACGTCTTACATTACACCTATCTGATCACAGTTCCATCAGAACACATTTAAACACACACTCAGATTTACCCGACACTATTAGGAACATACTAGTAGAAAACACAAATATATTAACTGCATCCACTTGCAAAAAAAGACTAAAAATAATGGAAGCTCTAATAATAAAAAAAGAAAAAGCCAACTCTTAACAATATTAACTATGAACAAAGCCACAATGTACTAACCGTATTCGGAAACTAAAAACATCACTACCACACTGAACATACACAGAACTCACACTCTACTAAGCTGATATTGAATCATCCTTGATAATGGCTAAAGATATAGCCGAAAGCGCTCGGAAATACAGAACATTCGGACAGTTCTTACACACTCTTTGTCCAGAAAAGAAAGCTCTTGTCAGAACACAAGAAAAATTAAATAAAAAGCTCAACCGTAGTACCTTGTCTGTCGTTTTAATGAAACATGCATATATATATATATATATATATATATATATATATATATATATATATTACTATAAACGTTATTTTATTGTATATAAGTGTTTCAATACCTGTTTTTGTTACAGTGAAATTAGTATCACCTTTCCTAATTTCACTCTTTAAGGATTTTATTAAAACATGTATAACAACTCAAACACCTATCCACAATAAAAATAAAGTTTATAATATAAAGAAATAATGCCGGAGTAAAAATCCATTCAAAATTTACATATGTATATTATGAAATGTTATTATGAAATGGATATTATGAAATTGATTTAAGTCCGACAATTATTTCATATATTTTCTGTTCAATCGCTATTTTTAATAGACGCAATTTATTTAAGTAAATGCTCTTTTTTTTAAATAACAGGATTAATTATACTGTTTATTTAAAAAAAATAAGCATTGACTTAAATAAATTGTATCTATTAAAATATAATGTATAAACTGAAAATATATTAAATAATTATCATACTTAATCCATTTCATATGATGGCTTTTTTTTTATTTAAGGATCGTTTCGTGAGCAGATACGATCGTTCGGAAAAGATCGTCGAAGTTTTTTTTGTAAACAGAAATTTGGTCTTTGCTAACCAGACGCTCCTCTGTATCTGAGTAGTAAAGCACATCAGATTAATTGACTGCTCCATATAGGACACAGGTTCGATTCCTTCATTCGTGTAATTATGTAATTAATACTGTTCAGTTAAGAAACAGAGCATTTACTTAAATTGTATCTATTAAAAATAACATATAGACTATATATATATATATATATATATATATATATATATGTATATATATATGCATACATACACACACACACATCAACACACACACACACACACAAACAAACAAGTTTGATTAAAAAGAAGCTCCGCCTGTTTAATTGTTTATTGTATTTTTCTAATTTCCGAACAAAGAGTTGAGTATGTGTTCGAAATTGTGGATAAGTTCATATTTTGTTATTTTTGTTTAATTGCTTTCGACTTTCGCAGTCATTATCAAGAACCGATGTGTTCTTCCCAATAGCCGTTTCACACCAGAATTCAGACAAAGAAATTCTAAATACCACACCGGTTCTTGACTGTATACCATGGATTGAACGTGAGATTAACGAGGTGGTTTTAAGAAAAATGAAAGAAATAATTGAAATCTGTAGGATACAAAATGAAAAAAGAGGGCTAGGAGAATTTGACACTCACTGGACCTAATGAAGACAAGCGAGACAGAGAGAAACAGCAAGTAACTTAAGAAATTTGTGAATATAGATGGGGGAATGGTGAAAAGAAAAAAAAAACGTACTAAGAGCTTCATAGGATAAAAGGTTAATGTGATCACCCACGTCCTGAAGGAACACGGTAGACAGAAGAAAAGGAAATAATAATAGGATTGACATGAATATTTTGAACAAATATCAACATAGCACGTTTAGGTCTGGATTCTAGCTGCCGCAATCGTTAAATAAAGAAATTCCTCTCTTGAGAGATCTTGCATTGCCTGGCAAAGTTGTAATCTGTAAATGAAAGGTCTCTACTTAGCAAAATAAATTATGTAAAGATCCAACTTCAAATTAACTGCTTCTTTCCACTGGGATTACTTGTCTGAGGTAATTCGTTCGGCAACAAAGCCAATCACAACGATGTATTATTTAATGTGACAACTTCCCTGCTTGCTAAATAAGCTGCCATCGAAGAAAAATAATGGGATGAAGAAAAAAGATTGATTCAAACAGAAGTGTATATCCGAATGTGCGAAATGTTCTATTAATGCGGGATGATTCACACACACACGTACACGCACGCACACACACACACACACATGCATGCACACACATGCACGCACACACACGCACACATACACATACATATAGAGTGTCCCAAAATGTTTATATCATTTAATATGTGAAGATGTGAGTAACGACATTCCTCAGGCGAAGGAAATTAAATAAGCGTCATGAACAATAAAAGAACTATTTATCAAAATTCGAGCAAGATATTCAAAGAGACGTCGATTTTATAACCGATTTCACGAAGCTTCACAAATGTTCAATATGCGCACCACCTGTGAAGCGTCACACGTCAATTCGGTTGTCCAGCTCCTGCCAAACACGTTGTAGCATGTCTTACGTAACATGCTAGAGCGCTTCAGTGATTCGATGCTTAAGTTTCTCTTGGATTGCAGGAAGAGAGTGATATAGGTCGTCTTTTCACATAGTCCCCTCCCAAATCCCAATGTGTCAAGTGAGGTGAAGCAAGTGGCCATTTCAACAGCGCATTACCATTATCACTGGCACGCCCAATCTTCCTGATAGATTCTCATTGAGATATGTCTACACATTAAACTTAGTCTTTACACACTTTGTTAAAATTTGAGCAAGAATTAGCTATGCTATTAGACTACAAAATGATGTCAATTTTTGTTTATAATAAACAGTATTAATAACATTTTCCGGTCTGAATGTCCGAGAAATATTCGTCCTCCGACAGGTAAATGTTGTTTAATACTGTTTATTATAAACAGAGCATTTACTTAAATATTTGTATCTATAAAAAGAATGTATAAACATAAAAATGTCTTAAAATAATTGTCGGACTTTGTCCATTTCATAATGTGTGACGTCATTTGTTTACATTTGGATACGCTTTGAGCAGATATGAATCAACCTTGCTAACAGAACGCTCTTCTGTGGCTCAATCGGTTAAGTCACGTCAGGCTATATGACGGTTCCGTATACGATACAGGTTCGATTTCTGTCGGAGGACGAATATATTCTATGACAATTTCTCGGACATTCAGGACGGTAAACGTTGTTAATACTGTTTATTATTAAACAGAGCATTTACTTAAATGTTTGTATCTATAAAATGAATGTATAAACATAAAAATGTCTTAAAATTATTGTCGAACTTTGTCCATTTCAATATATATATATATATATATATATATATATATATATATATATGATTAACAAACTGGGAAGACTTTATAAAAGTAATATTTCACAATTTAAGTAGATTCATAATACATTTCCGAAATAAACAGCGAAAACTGTTAAATTAATAAAACATTTTACACCTTGTTCCTTATTGTTGTAGAGTAAATATTAGACACCCGGCGACTATATGTACTCGTCCATGACTATAAATAAATCATTCCAGGTAAGAAGTAATAAGCACTTTAGAGTCAGGCAGTTAGCTGCCAGGCTCCCAATAGGTTTATCGAACTCTTTGCCTTCGAGCAGAGAGGGACCCAGACGAGGTTATGCCTATGGGCAGAGGTTTGTTTGGGGAGGTAAACAAACCCGACCCTGTACATGCTGGGTCCAAGGGGAATCTTTGTCCGAGCCTACGTGTTCGGAATCACCCCACATAAAAACCGGCCTTGTACTGCATCCTGCTTTGTGTGGAGGTTTGGTAAATGCCAGAAGAAACCGTTTGGGGTCAGACTTCAGACGAAGTAATACAGGCGTCAAGGCAAGTTGCCGAAGCATTACTTATATTATGAGCGCTACGAAACACGGTATAAGACTGGTGACGAAGGATTCGAAACTCAGGCGATTTATAACCGTTGTGACGATTAGCATTTATAACAGTAACGAGGATTCAGGGACTTATACGAGTTGTAATTGGGGTTACAAGGATTTTGGAAGCCCGGGAAAAATATACTTGTTGCTTCGGGGACAAGAACATGGGTGAAGATAAGAATGTTAACCACGTTATTTTTTTTTAAATATTCTTGCTGTATAGAGGAAAAAATGTTTACTCTTGGCTATAGGAAATAAAAACAACATATTCTTGCGAATATGGAGTAAATTTTGCATTTGAAAGTTGAAACTGAACACCACCGACAACAACAAAATCAAGAGTTACTAGAACTACAAAAACAACAACAGGAGTTGTTGGATATAACTATGAAGAAAACAAAAAATCTTCAAAGTCTTTTACGCCAGACGCTGTCCAAAACACCGTATCAGAATTTCTCTAGAATCCTGTGACGGACTGTGTTTTTTTTTTTGTTTTTTTTTGAGTATTTCCGTAGATACAAAAAAAAAACATTCAGTCAGGAATGCAGCTACTGGGAAAATAAGACAAAAACTAGATTGTTGTTGATGGAAATAGCTTTGATAGAGTATGAAAAATACTGAAACTACGTATTACCGAAAACAGCAGATGAAATCGTGTTTGAAGATACAGTACACATTCTGAGGAAAAGATCTTAACGAAAATTGAACAAAACAATCAATTAGACCGCAAGACATACTGGAAGATTTTCAAACAATTCTAAGCCTGAAAATTCCGAAGAAAGAATGTGATTTGGTACAAGCAAAGGTAAGATGGACAAAAAGGAAAATATATCCTTGTTTCAGATGTGGTAAATTAAATCCTGGAAAAGACTGTCTATTTAAAAATGCAGGATGTTACAAGTGTGATAAAGAGAACATATAAAGTCACAGTGAAAAACCAAACTAAGAAAAATTCCTACAGGAAGAAATACGTAGAATTGCGACGGAAAAAATGGTCACAGAAAACAAAAAGAAATTTGTGAGTTTAGAAATAAAAATGTGGGTACGAAAATGCTACTGGACACTGGTCGTGATATTTCATTAATCAGTATCACCCCATCGATGCAAATTGGAAGCTTTTATTAAAAAGGACTTCCAAAGTCGCGATTTCAGTTTCTTTTCAGAAATTAATTTTTGTGGGTCGGGGTGGAGGGAGAAATTACTTGTAATGTCTTATTCCATAATAACCATGGAAAATTATTATTATGGATTTTGTGTTAAAAAAAATTCTACAAATTTATTGAGTACTGGCTGAATAGAATGACTAGGATTTGTCGATAAACGTATATTGTAAAAACTTAAGTGGACAAGGGACCAATTTCAAACGTCGGAGTGAAAATCTTTCTTAAGAATTAAAAACTGTTTTACGAATGCTCTGTCAAATGAACTGGGTCTGTTCTCAAGGTGGATTTTCAAGTAAAATGGTTTAACGCTAGTATTTAAGCCTAATCGAAGAATACCATTAGCAGCATTAGAACATATCAACGAGAATTAGACAAACTCAAAAGAACAGGTGCAATAGAAAAAATTAACCATTCAAAATGGAATGAACCAGCAGCGTATTTTAAAAAAATAATAATTAAAATCTTATTTGCGCAGATTTCTCGACAGAATTAAACAGTTGTTTAGAAACACATAACTGACCATTATACAATCTAGAACTATTTTTTCAAAGTTAAACAGCGGAAGAATATTTCCAAAGATGGATCTCTCAGAAGCGTATTTACAAATTCAGATTGAAAATGAATGTTCAGAATTAACGATCATAAATACGCACAGAGGATTATATAAGTTTAACCGACTTCTTTTTGATATAAAGGTGATATCAACCATTTTTCAACAAGCCATTAATAGCATCCGATTTCGCAGTGACGTATCTGGACGACATTATAATCAAAAGTGTAGCTAAAGAACAACAATTTGGTCATGGGAAAATAAATTTGGAAAAAATAAAAGAGCGTACAGTAAAGAAAATACGATTTGTTTTTGCCGAAAAATAAATACCTTGGTCAAATTATTGATAAAAATGGTCTTCGGGGCCAAGTGCAATAAAAAATAAGCCTCCTGCAATAAACGTGACTACATTAGAAGCTTTTCTAGGACTGGCTAATTACTATCACACATATATATATATATATATATATATATATATATATATATATATATATATATATGTGCAAAATTTGAGAGCTCAACTGAACGATCTACTTAAAAAAATCTACTTACGACAGATTTATCACTAACACACTGCGATCCAAAAGCAGAAATTGTAGTGGCGTCACATATAGTGGCAGTAAAATGAAAGTCTTCGATCCTGCTTCACGCTCGCTTCTACCAGGAGAGAAAAATACAGCCAGACAGAAAAAGAGACTCTAGCAATTATATTTGCTGTGAAGAAATTTCATGAATTTATTCATGGAGGTTTATGTTGCAAACAAACAACAGACCTCTATAAACAATATATGATTCAAAGAAAGGAATACATACGAAGACATCTGGGATACCATCTTATTAAACTATGAGTTTACGATGAATTATCAATATTGCTGCGGATCGATTTGAGGACACGGCCATTGCAGCACTAAAAAGCGAAATGGAAATAAATAAAATTTTGTGCAACGTAGTGCGGGGTTTACCAGTTACCCTAGAAGACAAAAGAAAAGGCGGAAAATGACGGCTTTACTCCGAAAATAAAAAAAAAACAATTAAAAAACAAGAAATTAATAAGGAATGAAGTCCAGACTTAAACGCTTACTCGCTATGCAACGGTGTAGTAATGTTCGGCTAAAGGATTTTAATACCGAGTATGTTACAGAAGCGAATATTGAAGGATTTCTTAGAGCGGACATCCTGGTATTTCAAAATGAAATCTCTGGTGAAAAGTTTTGTATATTGGACCAGAATGGACCAAGATATTGAAAAATAGTGAAGCCTTGCAGAGGTCATGCTCTAGCAGCAAAAACACCTATCACAACGATAGAACATTAGCCAAAGACAGACACGCCGTAGTCAAGACTGGATATAGATTTTGCAGATCTCATGATAGATCACATTATCTTTTAGTAGTGCATAGTTTCACTAAATGGCCGGAAATTTATAAATGCAAAAATCCAACAATTTCATTGACAGTGAATTTCTTGCATAAATTGTTTGCGAGATATGGCATACCAGATACCATAGTCTCTGATAACGGGAACATGATTCTCAGGTAAAGTATTCGAAGACTTTTGTAAGATATTCTCCTTTTGAACATATTTCGACCCCTCCGTATCACTGAAGGTCGAACAGAAATGCGCAACATTTTTGTGGGAACGTTAAAAGAGCATTGAAGAAAGCAAATCTTGAGAGAGTAAATAAGGAAAGACTTTAAAATTTTTCTGAGAGTTTACCGTGTTATCCCTACCCCCCCATACACCATCAGGTACGTTGCCGGCGGAATTAATGTTTGCTAAAATAGTAAAATCGGTATTAGATAAATTATTACCAAGTCGAAAAACACGAACGGATAGCAAAAAACGGCACCAAAAGTTCAAGGTTGGCGATAAAGTCTTCTTCAGAGCATTTAAGAATGGCAAGGAAACATGGGAAGACGGCATAATATCAGCAAGAATCGGTAAGTTGGTAAATGGGAAAAGATTTGAACATAAAACGCACCATGATCAACTGATAAAAGGGTTAATCGATGAAAGTCCCTAAATATTAGAAGAACCGATAAAAATTCTATATGATGTTTTCGATGTGCCTGCAGCACAACAGATCGTGGAAACAGCAAGGACAAGTTCCAGAAAAGAAAACATGCTGAAAAGCTGGAAGTGGATTCGAGAAGGAAACGCTAGAAATTCGAATATGTTGGCGAAATCTCCAGTAAGAAGGGGGTGCTAATACTAATAGAAAAATAAAATATTTATAAAAAGTATTAATCACAAGAGGGAGATGTTATGGACTAAATAGTACACCCCCCGACGACTATATGAACTAATCCATAAGTATAAATAAAGAGCTCCAGGTCAGAGGTAAGAAGAAGAAGCCGTTTGAAGTCAGGCTATTCACTGCCAGGCATGTGAGAAGCTTGTCGAACTGTCTTCGGGCAGAGAGGAACCCAGACGATGCTATGACTGCGGGCAGTGTCGTCTGGGGAGGTAGAAAAACCCGAGCCATTGTATGCAGGGTCTAAGGGGAATTTTTGCCCGAGCGTTTGGAATCATTCTTCAGACTAAGTATTACAGGCGTCACGGCAAGTTGCCGAAACATTACTTATAAGCGCTACGAAGTACGTTATAACACTTATTTAATCGCATTTAATTGCTCTGAAACTAATGACTCCTGTATTTATCCCTACCCCTGTACCTGTAACGGCATTCACCCGAGGTGGGTTGAGCCGGCTTCAATATTGGAGTTTCATGGGAATTTGGAATTCAAAGCGGTCTAAACCCGCATGTATGGCACATGAGATTTGATTATAGTGGTGAAGGTTTCGTGCAGGACCATCCACACTTTTTGAAGGGACGATTACAGAGACCTGGTGCACTAAGTGTCACAAGGTCCCCAAACGACCCTCCGCAGGTTTTGAATTCAGAGTTTTTCCTTCTCCTAGACCAGTTACCATACAAGGCTATAGAACGCAGTCTGTCCTGCTATTTACCTATAGCTGGAGGGAGAAGAAGAGGATTCACACCTTTCCCGAGGGTATTAGCACGTAAGTGAATGGATTCGACTGGAATTCGAACTCGGCTCTCCGATTCCTTAATCCAAGCCGCTATCCATTACTCCACCGTGCCTCCTACTTCTGTATTTTCTTAAGTCGATCCACGAAGTATTGGACCAATGTTTTTGGTATTTCAGTAGAATATAAACTTTTCTACTAATAGGTCATGTTATCTATTTTTGCTTTGTTACTGGTGGCAAATGAGCGGTAGTCTTAACAAAATGACGTCTGACATGAAATTGCGTATGCAGCAGAAGTGTGTTATTTAATAAACTATTCGAAAAAATTCTGAACTTGTTGATATTAATTGGCGTTTGCCGAACTGTTATATATATTTCTTGTTACAGTCACCATTATTTTTAGTGGGTACAAGTGTCTGAGTTAACAAGCCCGTACCTTTTTCCTTAAAAGAATGAAATTATTGTCAACCAGTTGATGAAACACGTAACCCACTAAAATAATTTGTATAGCAATAAAATGCTGCGTTAATAAATGTTTAGCAAACGCCAATGAATATCAATAGATTCAGATTTTTTTTTCGAATAATGTAATTAAATAACACGCTTCATCTTTATTGTTACATTCACAAAATTTCGGCCGCTGTACGTTTCGGCCTTCTTCAGATAATAGTTGTTGGAATTTCGAACGACCCCAAAGGAGTATTTGGCGTTTTTGAAGAGAATCTGTTCTATTTTTTCTACTCACCGCTTGAGCGATCTAGTAATGTAAAGGTCAGGAAATAAGCATGGGAAGAATGTACACAAATGTCATCTAACCAATCTTCAGAAATGCCAACATATGGTTCAAAATTCTAATATCGTCTGAATGTAACAATAAAAGCCCGAACAATGTACTCCCTTGTGCAAATTAATTGAAACAAAACAAATAATTCCGTTATTTTTTTTTTCATATTTTTCTAATGAAACATAACCCAGTGCACATGTTAGTACTTCATATGTCCATTTCACAAGGTCGTCTCTTGCAGATTGACCACAGATTTTCGATTGGATTTAAATCAGGAGAGTTTCCGGGACAGTCTATTGTACTTTGATTCACTCACTGGTAAGGCTTGCCAGTGTGTTCGTGCAGCTTTACAAATTTTCGTACGCTTCCTTGGAATAACGTCCATCACATACAATGGCCGGGGGACAACTAATCGACAGTCGAGACAGTAGTATCTTGACGTGATGAAAATCTGATGCAATCACGGATGATGCCATATTTTTCAAGGCCAAACAAATTTAGTCATACACCTGGAAAATAAATTCATATTACTGCACACCACTGTAAATGACAATCTGTGGCTAAAATAGAAATCGATTACACCCTGTCACTCCTGTGGGTCTAAAACTGACCGCATGGTGGAAGTAAGGAAACTAAAGCGGTTGTTTCAATTAGTTTGCACAAGGGTGTAAATAGTGTAAATACAATATCGCATCTCAGGAAGATAGACTGATTTTATATTTTGGTATATGTATTTTTGGCCAGCTTAATACAGTTTTAATATTGTTGACTTTTGTCTTTTTTGTAATAAACACAATTGAAAGAAGCAAAATTTTGTAGTCCTTTTGGAATATCGTCATCCATTAATCTTCGCTTGCACATTTCACTTTTTATGTCAAAATGCAAGTGTTTATTTCGGGTTTTATTTTTCATTGAATTTATGTTTCACAAAAACTAAAAAAAGCAGACACATCCAGTCTTAAAAGATACAGTAGTGGTAGTAGTAGTTGTCAGTAATTGCATTACTATCGTAAATTGAACTGACTCAAAGCAAAAAAAAAGACGTTTGAGTAATGTGTTATGACAATGTTTTATTTCAAACTCATTTTTTTTAAATGCCATATTTCATAAAAAATAATAACGCCATTGTTGTCTGCTAGTGATTAGAATGTCTATATTTATATAACTTTTTACACGTCACGTGTAAGTTGCGTGGATTTTAATTGATTTCCATTTCTGAAACATCCATGCATGCGTATTCACAGTAGGCGTAATGACCTATTCTACGTTGCCAATATTCTTTCTTGTCGATGCTCACTGAATTTGGCACAAGGATAGAGTTGAGGAGTACCATAAACAGTCACTTAAAATATCTATTAATGGATCTTTTCTCTAACCCCCTCTCTCTCGCTCATTCGCTTTCTCTGTATATATATATATATATATATATATATATATATATATATATATATATATACTAGCAACATGGCCCGGCGTTGCCGTGCTTGATTCAAAAAATCGTACGACTCATACAGCAATCGCTATCACTTTACTTAAAATATTCTTGCCCTTCCTTGCTTTTTTTAAAGGGTGCCCTTGCCGTGCTGATGTTGCTACATGCCTTAGTTCTTGCCTATCTCACACTGCGAATTTTTCTAAGCTCTATACTAAACATTAAATCTGTTACGAAAAAAAGAACTAAACAAAATGAACACAAAACGATCAGCTTTAAAAAAGGACTCGTAATGTTAACAACAAATAGTTTTTCACACCCAATCAAGTTCTGCGGAATCAGAATCAACGTTGAGTTTAAGCAAGCGAATGAGCCAATTGGAGTAAAGTGCCATGCAGATTTAAATTTTTCCCACTTGTGACGAATGCAGCTACGGATGTTTTTAGCATGCTAGTTAACATTCGTGTCAGTCAGCTGTTGGCTCTCACGCTGGCCAATAGAATCTGACTCTGGCCAGTAGAAAATGGCCGCAAACTACGTGAAAACTGCCGTGAAAATCGATTATTTCCACTATCGATGGGAGTTGGGAAATGCAAAAACGGTCGTGGCCTTTCTGCTAACTTGGAGCATGTGCATGTAAATTTTGGTGCAAATCCGCCGAAAATTGCGCCCGTGCATTCGTTACACACACACACACATCCTGTCTTTTATAGATAGAGATACACACACACACACATCTTTTATAGATAGAGATAGACGCACACGCACACACACACACACACACACATATATATATATATATATATATTCTTCACTATTTGCAGTCTATGGATTAAAACGTTTATTTTTCAATATAAGCTGCTTCCTTGCCAACAAACTTCAATCAGTGGAGAATATTAATTATTTGATCGAACATTATCGATCAAAATTCAAACTACTGATCCACCGCACATACATACACACACATATACACGAATATATATATATATATATATATATATATATATATATATTAAAAGGAAGAGGGGTGCCGCAAACGTTTTTGGTTGTAATGTGGATTTATTGAGAAAAAATATTATACTTTGTTTTACATAATTTCACGACACGTGTTTCTTTTCTGGTCTCGCAACCGTCTTCAGGTGAAAGTGGATTTTTATATTATTAAAAATAATTAATTTTTTTTCTTCATGTTCAATGGAATATTCTCGATATGAGACATTCTGTTTTTTTTTCAATAAATCAAAATTCAAAAAAAACGTTGCCAGCACCCTCTTTTTAATATATACTTTTCTCTCGTTGGAACCACTACAACATATTTCTTTTATATATATATATATATATGTGTGTGTGTGTGTGTGTGTGTCCTTTTTTGTGTGTATAATTAAATGTTCACTTAACTCTTGATTGTAGTAATTTTATATATTTGATAAACGTTATAATCTAGTCTCAAATAAAGTGAATATAATCTCTGTAGAACTCAGATTAGTGACAAGATAGGTGAACAATATTTTTATTTTTTTAATACTAACACTAACAGTCTCTCACCCAGTTTAACTTTCTTAATCTCTCTCTCTCTCTCTCTCTCTCTCTCTCTCTCTCTCTCTCTCACTAACTCTCTATAACTGATATCGAGTACAATAAGTGCATGCTTTAAAAATGTTATCTTCAAAAAAACACCTTGGTCGACCTTTTATCCTAAATTTTTATCTGCAAAGGCAATCTTTACACACATACACAGACAAACATATATATATATATATATATATATATATATATATATATATATATATATATATATATCATAGGTGGCCACTCGTATTCGAGGATACCCGTCTACTAAGTCGGCTAGCCAATCCCTATTGCAAACGCTCGCTCAGGCACTTATGTTTGCTGAACACCCACAGAGCATAGGCATTCATTTTACAAGCGGGTAACCACCAAAATAACGTTTGAATTAATAAAAATGTCAGATTAAAAATAAATCCATTAGTTCTTTAGCAATATATATACATTTTTTAAAGTGCGCTTTATTTATAAGTGCTCACTTTCTCAGCTAACGTATTTAGATATAAGATATGTGGAGACAGAAGTCAATTCGCCATAATAAAATGATCTGCTAATTACTTAAGGCTTAAACCGACAGTTACCATGCGGTACTAATTTACATATCCACACGCTTTATACAAGATGAGTCAAAATTAGTGTCCAGATTTAGAGAAACTATCTTGTCGATATTTATCTTGCAGATTATTAGAATTCGTACTTAATTCGATTTATGGCTGTTTTCTAGATTCCTTAATAATTTTCTCTCGAATAAATTGTTAGATAAATATAAATTACATTGATTTTTGCTTTCTTGTCCACTAATACAAATAGCAAGAAATCAAATAACAGCGATAAAACCATACATCAGACACTGCTTTTATCTCACCTCCACACACACACACACACACACACACACACACATATATATATATATATATATATATATATATATATATATATAAATTGTGTGTACTTAGGCGGCTTTTTTTCATTCATACATCTTTCATTAAATAATATAGACAAGTGTTGTCTATTTATTTTATGTAAATTCTTTTCATAACGTCTGATAAGCTTAATAACATTATCATTAAACGAAGAAAGATCACAATATTGATACATCTTTTTTAATCCAATCTAAGCTTTATTTAATGAAACGTATGAATATATATATATATTATAATTACATTGGTTACACAACTACATTCTTATGCAGACGCCTTACATTGAACCAATCTGATCATAGCTCCATTAGAACTCATTTAAACACACACACAAATTTACCAGTCTCCATTAGAAACATACTAGTAGAAAACACAAATATATTAACTTCATCCACCTGTAAAAAAAGATTAAAAATAACGGAAGCTTTAATAATAAAAAAGAAAAAAGCCAACACTTAACAATATTAACTACGAAAAAGACCACAATGTGCTAACCGTATTCGGAAAGTAAATACATCTCTACAACACACTAAATACATACACATAATGCAAACACACAATTAAGCTGAAAAATTGAACCATACTTGATAATGGCTAAAGGTACAGACGAAAGCGCTCGAAACTAGAAAACATTTGGACAGTTTTTACACACTCTTTGTCCAGAAAAGAAATCTCTTGTTCGAACAAAAGAAAAATTAAATAAAAAGCTTAACGGTAGTACCTTGTCTGTCGTTCTTAACGAAACATGCATAAACGAAGGATTTCTGCCTAAATATACAACGATATATATATATATATATATATATATATATATATATTTGTGGAAATTTCTGGGGTTTTCCGCCGAATTCCCTTCGACAGAAGTAACATTGAATACTAGTCTCAAGTGGATTTTTTTTTTTAGATGGCCGACCTATCTATATGACAGAGTTTTGGGTTTTTTCCCCTCTGGTTTAAGATTTTTTCTTTCTCTCTTAGGAGCAGTTGGGTAGGCGAGGAGAAGACGGAGCCCATAATTTGGCCCCAATATTGATGGTTTTAGGGCTTCCTTCATGGTCTCCCTATTGACACTGATCAATTACCGTGATTTTATGTCCGTGGGGGATGGTCCTTGTATTAATTGGCTCAAAAGGCGAGGGCAGCGGTAACAGTTCATTGCTAGAAATAAATGTTTCGTAATGTTCTTTAAATCCGTTATAGTCACCTCGTCCTTTCTTTTTTTTTTTTTTTTTTTTTTTTTTTTGAATCTATCCGCTTCCCACGCCGATGGGATTGTTGCTGTGGTTGTCGGGTCTTGTTATTGTTGCAATTCCGCCATAATGATGGCGTTCCCATGTCACCACACACAATATAAACAATTCAACACAAAAGAATACAGGTGACGAAGACGTAATATTAAGAAATATGCACAACAATGGCGAACGTAAACAAAATGTGACACGTGAAAACGTTTCCCTATTTTGTTAAATAATACTTTAGCAGACTATTATTTTTTAGAGAAGTATATTTCTGCTCTGACTTCCTCAGTTTGACCTTAAGGGTCAGATAAAAACAAAATAAAGGAAGTTGATTTTGATTGGCTGTACTAGCGTGGGAATGATAGAGAGAGAAAGATTTTTCGGCAAGGCGAATCTAAATAGTCAAACTGTAGACGTGTTCCGTTCGTGTCTGGAACTTACACCCCAATGGGTCCCACTCTCTCTCCCACTATCTAGTTTATAGATATATAAGTCGACGTAAATAAAATAGTCAAGTTTAAATTACCGTTGTTGATGTATTTCGTCATTGGACCTCAAATCCGGGAGAAGACGAGACAAGCGAGAGAAGATTCAACAATATGATTGAATTGGTGTCGTTGACCCCACCAGGAAGAACGCAATATATATTCAATTTGGCGCAGCGACCAAGACCGTCACCCACACCCCAGCACGTGACAGAAGATATACAACATTAGACATATTTGTCGCTGTTGACCAGGACCTCCCAGGTTGAGTTTGGTGAAGAATGAGAGTTAAAACACAACGCGGAATAGTTCGGTGAAGATTTCCGGGCTTAGGACTCAAAAAAAGGAATATAAAAAAAAGAAAAATGTATTATTACATGAGAATAGAAAAAAGAGAAACGGTACTATGTTCCACAGCTCACACACACATACGCACACATCTAAACAGAAAACCAAAATACGAAGTAATGATGAAAAATGAGGGAAAAAACTAAAAACAGTAAGTGATCAGGGTTTGATGTACAGAAAAAAAAGCCGAAGAAAGAAAGGACATAGTGAACACCCACACTCACACATGCACCCTGGTCCGACAATGTTAGTTTTGATGAAACATTTTAGTGAAAGACTGAGTTTATTGTTTTGTTTTGTCTTTTTACAAAAGTCTAGAATCATGTGCGAAAATCTTCTGTTGATTTTGATTGTTACGCTGTAATGTTGTTATGCCTGGCAGTCATTTTTTTTTTTTTTCTGGTGGCAAAATCTGGCCGAGAAAGTTTCGCTTTTAAAAGAAAATTTCCTGGAGAAGGAAATTTGACCAGTAAATAAATTTTCCTGGTGTCGACCTTTGCGGAAGTTCGAGGTTGTGCTACGTGGAGGCCTGAATTCATATACGTGAACGCAATGGAAAATTGTTTTAAATAAGAAAGCCTGACGGCATTTTGCGATCGGCCATTCACACTGTGATTTCTTTTACTGTTAATGAGGTTTTGCAACTATAGTTTTGCGTGCATTCAAATGTTTTAAGTTTAGCATTATTTTGTTAATCGTAATTAACTGACAAATGATTGTTTTTTCATTTTTGTAACAGAATGTGGAATTCTACTTTTTAGTATTTAAAAGCCATATTCTGTTCTTTTGCCTTCATTTTTTAAAGAATTATGTTGTTAGTTGGTGAATTTTCTGAGTTAATTTTTGTGGAAACATTAATTTAATTAATTGCTGTGGGGATAAATAGATTTGACCTGCATAGTTTCGGGTTTCTGAATGTGTTGGTTTTGTGTCCTGGGGTGGCGAATTGTCACACCTGTCTATGTAGATAGGGAAACAACTGTGGGTAAAGTGGGTGGATTACGCTATGAAGTATTCAGTATCGAGTGACTATATCCCTAACATACCCCCCGGGGGGGACAGTGAAGTGCCCTGAAGACCAACAAGTAATTGGTTAAGTGGTTTATGGGAAGCCATGTGGCGGTAGACGAATAAGGGAATAAAACCCTTGTAACCACGGTAAAGCCAGTAATAGATTATCTAAGAAATGCTGACGGGGTGTGGTTGTTTTTCCCCGGGGTGGGGTGCAGGAGGAGTTAAAGATGTTGCAAGTTTAGTTTTGGCACACAGAGGCAGATCGTTAGTAATAGTGATTATAAAAAATTAATGTTGATAAATTTGCAAAGATTTATTCAAGTGAATCTGGTAATAAACAAACATAAATGTAATTAATGGGTTGTGGTTGAATAAATAGGATAATAATGGACACTGTGTGTTGTGTTATTGTGAATAAGAAATAATTGTGGATCATAGTATATTAAAGTGTAAAATTTAGGTGGCAAGGACATGGGTCAGTTATGGATTTGGTTGACGCTGTGCTATAGGGTTTTTGGCATGTATTGCGTGATTTTTGTACCAGTTTTTTTTTCTGTGAATTGTATATACATTTCGTGTAGTCACAAGTGAAGTGGCAAAAAGTATTGTTCTCCCTAGGTGGTAATGACTTTGGAGAGGTAAAAGTTCACTGTTGGAGTGATTTGTATGGAGAAATTTGTATATTTTTAGAGAGGTGTATTTTTGCTCTGACTTCCACAGTTTGGTTGTGAGGTCAGATACAAGACAAAATAAAGGAAGTCGATTCAGATTGGCTGAATTGGCGTGGGAATGATAGAAAGAGAAACGTTTTTTGGGGAGTCGAGTCTAAACCGTCATATAATGTAGACGTGTTTCCTTTCGTGTCTGGAAGCTGCTTCCCAGTGGGGTTAGAGAGCAACTACATTCGTTAGTTAGAGGTGTATACATCGACGGAAATAAAAAAAATTCCCTTTATTTAGGCCCGCGAGAGAATGCAACGTTATTATGACCGAATCGATACCGTCGCTCCATGACCACCCACACAACGGGGCTATGCAACAATTCACTTTATCTCAATCACAGCCCAACAAGATCTTGAGTTTATATAGTCCCACAAAATGGACTTAATAAATTTACTGGAAGAAATTTACTGGAAGCTCTAGAGGAATACAGAAATTTCTAAAAAGCTCCAAAACTAGAAGGTTGCAGAAGCTTCTATATCGTATCATAATTTCCATTATGGCAACTTAGTCTTCTTACTAATACCATTAGTCTTCTTACTAATATACTTATATACGATTTTAGAAATTTCGTGTCTGGGTGACATTATTTTAAAGAATAAACTTAATTAAACCCTTCTTCATTAACTTTTAACAAAAGTTAATCGAAATATGAAATGTATATTTGAAATATGAATTATTTTACAAATATTTTTAACACTAATATATATATATATATATATATATATATATATATATATATATGTATAAAGAAAGAACAGTAAGATATATAATCCGGTGTTCTTATTGATATTTTTATTTTTTTATTTTAACAAAATAGTGCTCAATGTAAATTTACAGAGCAATAATATTATAAATTAAGTAGTTTAAAATATGTTTTTTCACTACACAGTAATAACCATGTTTCAAAAATGGAAACTAAAAGCTTCAAATTTAATTTTGTAATTAAATTAAAAACATTAGTTCCATTTCATCTTCAAGCGAATATTGGAATAACTTATTTTTTTAAATTTCCTGGGTTTTAAGGCACAGAAAATTCATAATTCAACTGTTTCCAAGGATACAGAGAGATCCAATCATTCAGACAAGGGGTGGTAGCGTGTTCATTTTTATTAACTTTTGTTGTATCAGTTATTAGTTACGTTTGAAAAAGGGTTTATGTTTAGGTAGGGGATGTATTTTTCAACGAATTCTGACACCCGTTAAATGTGTCTGCTTCATGCATGAAAACAATCTTCAGATCATTTATATATTTTATATTTACATACGCTCTGCCTCTGATATTGAGCACTTTTACCCATACATACAGCATACCTTATATATATATATATATATATATATATATATATATATATATATATATATATATATATATGAAAAGTGTGTCTATATAAAATATATATATGTGAAAAGTGTGTATATATATATATATATATATATATATATATATATATATATATATATGTATATATATATATATATATATATATATATAATTATTCATATATTATTGCGCGATACTTATTAGAAAGCGCTCAATATCAGAGATAGAGCTAACATATTTGGTTGGATTGATGTGAGTTTGTGACCCTGGGTTTCACGATTTTTGCGATTGTCTGACGATCGCAAAAAGGGAAACCCAGGGTCACAAACTCACATCAATCCAACCATATATATATATATATATATATATATATATATATATATATATATATATATATATAAGATCGTAGAAAACAAAAAATAATATGTTGGACATGGTATTACCACTCTATCCCAGAGGTAAACTTGTCATGTTACTGATCAAAGTGTCATATTAATCGTATTAATGAACATAACCTGCTAGATACTAATATATGTTGTAGAATTCAAGATATAGACATGATAATATTCGTAAAATACACAGAAGAATATTCCGTAATTTCTTTTTCTTCTTCTATGTGCTGCGTCTCTCCAGGATGTAGGCTATCATATATCTTCACAACCATACGTATGTATGCATATATATTGTCATAGAGAAGTATGAACAATGAAACAAATATTTGAATATAAATATGTCTTTCCTCCATTTTATATTTTTCTATGTCACTGTTTTCTCCAGTTTCCTATTATCGAAGTGTTTAATGAAAACATTTTATGAGAAAACTTCCATCTTGAAATCTTCCTGGTTGACAAGGCGCTTAATGGATGCTCACCACGAAGGCTTTGTCCTGTACGAAACTAATAAAAAAAAACAACACACGCACACAAATCGAGTTGACAATTTCTCGCTCTGAAAAGCATGCATTCCCTCCTTAGTTTCTCTCCTACTAAAATGAAAAAAAAAATTAGATAAAGTCATAACAATAGTTTTTGGTTGCCTTTCACATTCACGTGTCTTCAGGAAGTTCTGAGAAACATAAATATCACAAGTAAGCAAAAGAAGCAAAAATCATCGCTTCTTTCCTCTGAGAAGAAGAAATGCATTATTCAAGATTTATTTATTTCACGATTTGTATATTTATCAGGACTTTCTGTTATTAAACATACACGCGTAAACAGATAGATAGATAGATAGATAGATAGATAGATAGATAGATGAGGAAAACCTTAGGTAGATGGATAATGAAAACGAGGTACATACATACACAGATATGCTGATAGATAGAAAGAGAGATATATAATGAAATATAAGACTGATAGGTTGATAGATAATGAAAACTGAGATAGATAGATAGATAGATAGATAGATAGATAGATAGATAGATAGGGAAAAAGTGAAATATATAATGGAAAACGAGATAGATAGATAGATAGATAGATAGATAGATGAGGAAAAACCTTAGATAGATGGATAATGAAAAATGATATAGATAGATATTGAAAATAATAGATAGATAGATAGATAGATAGATAGATAGATAGATAGATAGATAGATAGACAGGCAGACAGACAGACAAAATAGTCTTCAACTGTTTTGTTGTCAACGTTTATGTGTTGTTTTTTTTGTCTCTCTGGATTATAAACGACCAAAACCGCAGAGAAGATTAACAGAACATGTGTTTGCCTCAATCCCTTTATACCAGTTTTAATCTCTAAGTACGAAGCAGTGTTATATTGAATTCAGCTAGAAACAAGGAAATAAGCATCACAAACATACGGTACATCCAAAGAATATCTTCTATTAAAGAGTTCCATCTTCACTCATCACATGCTTGCTAAAAGAAAACTTATTATGAAGAATAAACATGGAGATTCTTAATAAAATCATGTAAATAGAAAAAAATTATCGCTTTGCTGTTTTATAAGGATTATCTTAGAAAGTTTTGTATTGGCAAGTTTCGTTTCTAGGTGTTATTACCAAACAAATATCTTCTGACTCTGCGTAAAGCTTGCATTAAATTCTTAACACTGGTCATCCTTTCCTACCCGTCTTTTAAGTCACAACATACAGTCTGCTTTCCACAACTTGTGCAAAGAAAAGCTAATTCAATATTCGCTGGTTAATCATCAAATACAGCTTCCATTGTTAATATTGATATTATAATATTTCATTATTCATAATACTGTGAACAGTCTTCACATATGGCTTTAATTGGATAATTAATAGTTCTACAGCGAGACTCTCCTAAGGGCGTTGAAAATTCTGCCATGATTTATTATCGGTGGCTGCAATCTTAAGATACACTTTGAAAACTGCAGGACATTTTAGAGAATGTAGTCAAATAAAGCGAGAAGAAATTACTAATCATCAACTGTAAGACGTAATGTATTTTTGTTCTTAAGAGCAAATTTCCAAGATGCCAAATGCGAATTGGAGATGTCAGAATCAAACAAGTTTAAATATCTGAGAAGTGTTTTAACAAAGGATGGAAAATATGACATCGAAATCTGAATGCGCTTTCGGATCGTAACAGATGTTTTCCAAAAATGAAACAAAGTACTAACAAGTCGCGAGGGGTGAATGGATTACGGCTTGGATTGAGTAATCGGAAAGCCGAGTTCGAATTCCAGTCGAATCGATTACATTCACATACATTCTAAGATATGAATCCTCCCTCGTTATCAGGTATGGCACATAACTGACTCACTAAGGAGAAGGAAAAGACAGTAGAAAAACATCTTTCTACAGAAGGATGTTGAGAATTATGAATAGATCACGTGAGCAACGAGGAAGTTTTAAGGTAAATAGAAAAGCAAAGGTATACTTACACTCAAAATCAGATAGATGAATTTACTGGACATATTGAATACAAAAAAAAACAAAGGACGACTGTGGACGGAAAAGAGTGTGTGGAGATGTGGCAAAATTTAAACGTTACTAACAGCTACAAAGGATAGGAAGTTGTAGAGAGGCATGATCGCCCAAGTTCTGAAAGGACACGATACACAGAAGAAGAATTTCTTACTAACAGAGCATTTCATTTCTCAATATTGCTCTATTATAAATTCTGTTTCCACCTCCATAACCCAGGATACTGATGTTAATATTCCATTTTCAAACAGAACGTCAAAGCCTGGTTTTGCAAACGACTGTTTTACATTTCTATCGTAGGCCCTTCAGTAGTAAATGACAAACCCTAAATTCTGTTCTGGAGTTAGAAGATATTTATATGCTAATAACTCCTAGAAAAGAAACTTGCCAATACTATAAAAAAAACTTTCTGACATAATCCTTATAAAAGAATAGAGTGATATGTCTTTTCTATTTACATGATTTTATTAAGATTTAATTTATTTAATGTTTATTCTTCATAATAAGTTTTCTTTTAGCAAGAATGTGATGAGTGAAGACGATAAGCTACATCCGCGTCCTGGATAAGACGATAAACTACATCCAGTAGCAAGGCTTCTGATCAGGAGGTTTTGAGGAGCGTCGAACCACCTTTTAATTGCTGTTGTTCCATGGTCCACCCTGATTTGATGTGATAGCACCTGTCATGGTCCCAGCTATGGACAAATAGTTAACACCACCAAAAGGGGTCAAACCACTATGAAAGTGTAAAAAAAGGTTTTAATACCAGCTATACATTTTTGTAAAAAAATTATTACCAGCAATGAATTTTTGAAGAAAAAAATTACCAGTAATACATTTTTGAAAAAGAAATATTACTAGCAAAATATTTTTGAAGAAAAAATATTACCAGCAATACCTTTTTGAAAAAAATATTACCAGCAATACCTTTTTGAAAAAAAATATTACCAGCAATAAAAATTTTGTCGGCATTAAATAACCCATTGGGGTTGATGTGCCTTAAAACAAACCAAACCAAAACTTCCTAAATTATATGTACGCGATGGTATTTCAGTCAGTAGAAGCTACTGTTTTATGCTGATGCGTCTTCGCCATTGTATTTGGCCTTCTAAAAAGAAGGTTATCTAGCAGAGTTTATATGATAATGTCTTTCTGGCGGTAGTCAATCTTCTCTAATCATTATAGTTGGTATCACAGGATACGAGGGTGCTTCATAAGAATCATGTTAAACCATTTTATGGCACACTCTTCATTGTTGGATCAGATATTATTTCTCAGCAAAGAAGGTTACTTGAATTTGTTTTAACGGTGTATCATAATAGTTCGTTTTCTTGCGATAAACATTAAGTGAAAAATATGTGTGTAGTGTTTCTTTGTTTTCTTTTTTATTCCTTATAAACATTTACAAATGAATGCAGCCTAGAGAAGAGTCAGATACACAGTTCTTTTCACTATGCTCTGTAATTTTCGCTTATCCTACTAAATGTATTACAGTCTATTTCCAATTGAAGAGATACATTTTTTTCATATTAGAAAACTGAATAAAATAAAGAGACCAGAAACAAATGACGAGGAATTGTTAGATTGAAGAAACAGCTGGTCGAGCCAATGAATTGTTCGGTCGAAGAGGCAGATGTAATTCTTAATTACACAAAGTAATATATGCAAGAATTTTATTTAAACATGCCAGTATCGTTTTGTCTTACTGAGCGCCCCGCTTCAGGGAATGAGCGATAACAGGTTTCCTGTCTTTTATTACTTATTAAGATATATCTCTATCTTTATAGGATACATTCCGCTATTTAATCAGTATCGACATGTAGGTTATTCGCTGTTTATTCCTGTTTCTCTTGCGTTCAATGTAACCTATGAATGTTCAATTCTCAAAGCTTTCTTTCCTCATTAAATAAACCCAGATCTATCGCTTTTTGCTTTTAAAAATTCGTTCAGTCGTTCGGCATCCGTCCGTCTGGGGAGACGATGGAGTTGCGCTGTAGGCGCTAGGCGATGAAGTTACATCGCCTCTAGTGACTGTGTAGTACCACTCTGGAGCGACAGTCTCTCAGGCACTTGGCGCAGATGAAACTGGATGACACGGAGACGGAGACTGTCCTTGTTTTTCTCCTGGCTCTCTTTGCTGCCTGCTGATCTTCCCTCGCGGCTTCTGCAATCATGACGCCGTCTCTGACTGTGGCTCTCCAATGTCGCGGCTTCCCAGGTGTTGGGGTTGATGTCGGCCAGCTTCATGTCTCGTTTGCTGACTTCCAGTTGGACGCCCCCCCACACCCAACAACTCTCCGTACAGGATGACATTTTTTTTAAAAGTAGCTGTCATTATTTCACAATAATCTTCACTCTGTACAAGGCGAAAGAGCCATTCGGGATAGCGGGTTACTTGATAAAACGTAAGACTTTACGAGCCTATATAGGGACAATAACGGTTAACACTAGACTTGAAAAGGTGATTGAGAAAGCAGACTCCTGGGAGTCGGTTCCACAACGGTCCGTGGGAAGCGGCTGTTCGACTGGAACTTAGATGTGACCAATGGAATACAAAGGAAATGAGGATGGTTCGATACAAATTGCGCGGCATATCGGGGTTTTAGCTGTGAAGGTTCGAACTAGTGAAATTCAGGAATGTAGTTTGTTTGAACACTATACATGAAAGTAATATGGTCACTTGGCCGAGTGGTTAGAACGTTTGCATTCTGACCATGAGACACGGGTTCGAATCTCACCATGGTCGATTTGAAGGAGACATCCTGATGTCGATAGCGTGCGGCCCCTGAAAACCATACCACTGGTTGACCCAAGTCTTTTGAGTGAAGAAGGGGGACCTGAATTTCTGTGTTAACACGAAGCCACAAGTCATCGTGACCGAGGTCTTGAGCGTGCTGGCTTCGTTCAAATTATTGATCACGCTTGATAACACGCGCTTTTCTAGAAACTGTAACTCAGCATAGTTGCAGTATAAACCACAGGTGGACTCTATGAGTGTAGAATAAATACAAATGCGCCTAAGCAAGCGTTTGCAATAGGGATTGCTAGACGACTTAGTAGACGGGTATCCTCGAATACGTGTGACCAGCTATACAAATATATAAAACAGCAATAGAGTATCAAGTGGTTTGCAAGTTTTCTTCTGTGGGGAAGAGGTTTTAAGGTGGAAAAGTATCATTCAGCCATAAGGCCATAGTGGCGCTTTTGTGTCTGTCTATATTTCTGAGATGAGGTATTATGTATAGTATTTACATTAGTCGGACTATTGTCCTCATCTTTGTCGCCATATTTGTCACAACGTTTCGGCCGTTGTACGCTCTTCAGGTGGTTGGAATTTCGAACTGAACCCTTTATTTCGATCACTGGGGTAAACTGTTCTAGTTCCACGTGCCATGTTTGATGGATGTCAGTTATCAGTTATCTCCTGCTAATTTTCCCTCTGAAAGTTCTCCACTGCCTTAACCAGGTATTGAACTCACCTTCTTTGGGTCTGTCACTGGATCTAACCAACGCCTTTATCCACTGTGCCATGTGTCCTTGAGGGTATGAACTTCTGGGTATTATAAACCTAATGTTTTCAGCATCATTTTTACCAGTGCTCATATTGCAATTTTTTGCTGTTATCATTGCATGTCTTTACCAGAGCTCATATTGCAACTTTGTTATCGTTGCTTTTCTCTGGCACTCCTTATTACTGGTTCCCATATTGTATTTATCTCTATGCTTGGTCGGCTCAGGAGATTTTTGTGGCCTAGCATAAGTGCTGATTCCTTAAGTTTACGAATTTTCCAATGGTGTTCCCGGTCTATGATCTCAACATGATCCCATAGAGGGCGGTGTTCTCCCTTCTCTCTCCATATGTGGTCAGCCACGCCTGATTTTTCTACTTCCCCTCGCGTTACAGCTTTCTGGTGTTCTTGAAGCCTTACCTTGAGGGGGCGGCCTGTCTCTCCTTTATATTCCTTTCCGCAGCTGAACGGGATAGCGTACACACAGTCTTTAGTCATGTTCCTCTCTGTGGGGGGTCTCACGCGTGAGAGATACCTGCGAAGTGTTGTCACGCTTTTGAAGGTTGTCCTGATGTTATATGGACCCCAGATCCTTTGTATTTTCTCTGATAACCCCTTCACATAAGGCAGGCAGACTGTTTTCTGAGTGTTGTTGTCCTCCTCCTCCTCTTGTACCCGCCTTTCCCAGTTTTGGGGGGCTGCTGCCATGTACCCAGGGTAGTTGTTACGTTGTAGGGTACTACTTATACTGACCAATTCCTTATCTAACGTCTCTGGATCAGAACAGTCTACCCCAGTGATCGAAATAAAGGGTTCAGTTCGAAATTCCAACCACCGGAAGAAGGCCGGATCGTACAAAGATATGTCACTTTTGTATTCTATCGAGACTGTAAAGTGAAAACTCATCAGCCTCTGCCTATATCTGTCAGCAGTACTCAGTTCTCGGTTTGGCGATATTAGAGGAGGAAGATTCACGTACTTAGAGCAGTGACACAGGAAACCGACTATTTGTCCATATATCCTTTTAGCGATGTATCTCTCTGTAGGATTTCCACTTGAAGTCTGGCTTGAAATTAAGTCCCAATAGTCCATCAAGAAACACGCGTTCATTGCGATAGACGAAAGTTCACGGCTTTAGTGAATGATGATAGAACAGGACTGGGTCAGTTTGGGGTAACATTAAATGTGACCAGCGAGTTTTTCCACTGCTGATCTGTCACATGCCAGAGGAGAGATCAACTGCCAGACACTGATGATCTACAATTTTGTACGTGTATCCATATACACTTGTATCATCAGTATAGATATCTACAAAAGTTCGGAGTATAACCTTAGGTAGATCATTAATGTAAAGTAGAGTTCGACCGAGACGCAAGCCTTGCAGGAACGTTGATATGGTAACATTTGGCTAGCATTCACTGCCATATCGCAGATTAGACATGACATCACAGTCTAGCACTCTTTCTAGAGATATTTTTAAATCACTTCACCACTCCCTTTGCATCTCTGGATTTTCTGTAAAACATTCAATCATCTGCTACGGTATTATTTTATTCTGACATCCCCATTAAGCAATTCACAGAGTGATGTCCCTTTTGCTGACAAGTATACAATCTATCCTTTTACATTTATTCTTTATTGCATTCTTCGACTACATTATTTCACAGTACTTACAGCTTTCTTTTTGAAGCTGTCTTCAACACAGTGTCGTCTACGTAGTTTATGATTTTAAGGTTGATGACAATAAGTCCTGTTGGTCTTTATTCTCCTAATACAGGTTAAATACACCCGGAAATAATCGTTTTTGTCCTTTTTTTTACGTATTCAACTCTCTATTTATCCGTATGCAAGTTAGTGGTCACTATTATAGGTTACGGATTATTTGAATAGCCTTTCCATGTATACCAAGCTTTCCAGAAATGTTAAGGTATTCTTCATGTTATACTTAATGGAATGCCCTTGTGTAATCTATGAAACATACGTATAAATCTTACTACACTTTTATACTTCGATCTCATAACATTCTGATTAAAAAATTGCATTTCTTTTTATTAATATCTTAAACATTGCCACACTGTTCTTGTCTAATTCTACACCATTGTGGAACTCAATTGAAACAATCGCTTTAGCTTCCTATCTTTCACCATACCGTCATTTTTAGACCCACTGGGGTGATAGGGTGTAATCGATTTCTATTTTTTCTTCAGATTAGGTCATTTGCAATAATGTGCAGTTTCATGAATCTATTTTCATATGTATGATGAAATTTCTTTGGCCTTGAAAAATATTGTTTCATCCGTGATTGTATCAGATTTTTGTCACGCACAGACACTATTGTCTTGACTGTCGATTAGTTGTCCTACGACCATTACTCTACGATGGACGTTACTCCACGGAAGAGTAAGAAAATTTATAAAGCTGCGCGAACACACTGGCAAGATTTATCAGTGAGCAAATCAAAGTACCATTGACTGGCCCAGAAACTCTCCTGATTTAAATCCGGTCGAGAATCTGTGGGCAATCTGCAAGGCACGGCTTCTTGGAATGGACATACGAAGTATTGGCATGTGCAATGGGTCATGTTTCATTGGAAAGATACGAATGAAAAGTAAATAATAACAAAATTATTAGTTTTGTTTCAATTAATTTGCACAAGGGTGTAAGTGGCACTTATGATAAATATCCAGAATATTGCCACGCTGTTCTTGCCTCATTCCACGTCTAATTCTATGCATTAGAAACCTAATGATAAATTTACTGATGTGGCTCATCATGCTGATTTTCCGATAAAATTCTTATTCATTTACTCTTGGCTTTTTTTGACATCGTTATGAAGATATATCGCCTGAAGTCTTCCGATATTTCACCGCTGTCGTATATTTCATTTTTCAGTTCGGTAATCTTATCGATCGCAAATTTCTCTACAGCTGTTAGAATCTCTATTACAATTTCGTCTGGTATTATTTCATTGTTCCGCTTCATCTTTAACAGTGATGACTGAAAGACGGATTTCAATAATACGGATCTCGTGGACTGATTCTATCGCTGTCGTAACTTTTTCTTTATCAGTAGAATTGTTGCTTCTTTTTATGAATCCTAACGATTCCTGAGACTAAATAATCATACCACAGAGAAAATGACTGCAAAAATGATAACCGTACCATACTGAAGAAGCGCCGTGATCTTGCTGCTAGTGAAGGAAATATTTTCATCGTGCTGTCACGGTATTTCGGGTACAAATTAAAAAAAAAAAAATCACCGAAAAAATAAACAGGCACATTCCCAGACAAATACTTATAGCTGAATCAATAATACCTGTTAAGTGATTTTTGTTATCTACTCAATTTTCATATTAAATTTTATTCTCGTTTTGTTCTCGTTATCATAACATTTCGACTTTTACCTGGTGTATGTGTATCCGGACATCTTACATGAAATTCCGAACTGAATCCTTTGTTTAACCTACGGGGATAGACTGTTCTTGTTCCACTACCAAAGTCTCGTTCTTATTTTTAAAAGAAAAGATATTGCTTTCCCCGGCCCAACTATACACTGCCCAAATAAGGGATTGAACTCACGGTTAGATTCTCACCAAATTCATGAACACATTCCTTTAATCCACTAGTCCATTGTCCCGTAGGAATATTGGACTGAATGGTTCACCAAATTTTCAATATACGTGATTATTATTTATTTTACGCAACAAAAACTTAAATAAACGGTGATGGAATAAGAAAACTTTGACACACACACACATGAAAGAGGTTATAATTGTCCCAACGAGAGAAAAGTGCATATTTTAAAAAGAAGAGTGAAACCGCAAACGTTTTTATTTTCGTGTGGATTTTTTGAAAATACATCTTATACTTTATTTGCCATAATTCTTAACTCCATTAAGCAAAGAGAGGTTATTTCCTCATATTATTAAAAGGAATTAATTTTTCTTTTTTCCGATGATTAACCATTGATTTTTGGGTATATTGGTAACCCAAATTTTTCTTGGACATGTGGCGAAAGTATACTTCCGTTTAAGAGGTAACAAAACAATAATAATAATAATAACCCTAATTGTTTTATCACCCCCTCTTAAGCAGAAGTGTCGGATCCCTGTTGATTTTTCTTTTAAATTCCATACAACAGGGACCCGATTATAAGTTAGAAAATTTTTAAAAAGCCTTTCAACAACCACAACAATATTTGCAACCTCTGCCAACAGAAAAAATTAGCAATAATGACATTTCCGTATCCAAAGAACCTTTACATCAGAAATCCGAAGGATTAAGACCTTGTTTACATATAAGAAAATTCCTCTTAAGCACATATGAGACTGGATAAAAAAGTAATGGACATTTCAATTAGACCGATATATTTAAAATACCATTGCTTTTTTCTTCTTCTTCTTCTTCTTCTTCTTCTTCTTCTTCTTCTTCTTCTTCTTCTTCTTCTTCACGTCCTCCCCCTCCCTTCCTATTTCACCCAATGTCGTGCGTTTATTAATTTTTTTAAATAATAATATAAAGTTGAGTAGTTTTTTAAAAAAAATAAAGCGTTAAGAGGTCATTTGATAAAAATCGCCCGAGGATACCGTAAAACTGAAACCAAGGAAGCGGATTCAACTGACCTCCTGAATTTTAAAATTAAAAACTCCACATGTTATTTTTACTTTTATTTTATTTAGTTTACACGTGTATTAAGCACTTTTTAATACTACTGCTTCCTGGTCTGATGTGTTATATCGCGTTATATTACTTGTTTTCCAAAAATCTATGCGTATATGTAGACACTTATGTAAACTCTGCAGTCTATTCTCCGATACCAGAGTCTCTAACCGAATGGATTTTAATAGTTGAACTGACGTTCTCGTCTCTGATCGCCAGGTCAGACAGAGGTATTAAACCAAGCATCAAAAAAGCCTCTGATGCCGATCAATCGATTTCTTTGATCTGAAAGAACTATTTCCTGCCTTCTGATCCCCCCTTCGAATGTTTTACACGCCGAGGCAGTGCCCTCTGGACCGTAAAATCTGATTGAGTTTGTGTCATGCTCGAGCGACATACGCAAACTCGTTTTCAGAACTAAGACCAGAATATGTCAGCTTAAAACACTTCAAAGTGCAGAAGGATATCAGACGGTGAAATAGTATCAAATCCGCTATTATCCGTTAGTGATATTGGATAGAAAATAAAATCTGTGGAAGACTGTCGTAGGCAACCCAGTATGATTAATGTTTTTACAGCATTTAAATAATCCTATTAGTCGTTAAACAATTCAGCGATGAAACTTCATCCATGATACCGTGATCGCCGAGACAAGGGCCAACTTCTGGGCTGATACAGATTTAAATAATATCGTGGTCGCCTTTTCTTAAATCCCCTAAAAAATACACGTACACATTTTCTTCTTTTATGCGCCGTGTCCCTCCAGGACGTAGGTGATCATGGCCCTCTACATCTTTCTGTCTCTTGTAGCTCTTAACATCGCCGAGTGGATGAAAGCATTCGTTGGATCCATTGACGTGACGCAAAGAGTTGTTGGATCAATAACTGAATCCGGCAGTGGTGAAAAAAAACTTGAAGAGTTGAGTTAAAGGGAGATAACTGAGATATCCGGAAAAGGGCATGGCACGTGGAACTAGACTAACCTACTGGCGTAGACTGTTCTAGTTCTACGCGCCATGTTTAATGGAGGTCAGTTATCAGTTATCTCCTGTTAATTCCCCTCTCCAAATTCTCCACCGCCTTAACCAGGCATTGAACTCACTCTTTGGGTTCTGTCACTGGATCTAACTAACGTCTATATCGTCAAGGACACATAGCACAGTCGATATAGGCGTTAGTTTGATCCAGTGAATATAGGCGTTAATTAGATTTATGGAGAGAGGTATTAACAGAAGATAATTGACATCCATTCGACATGGCACGTGGAACTAGAACAGTCTACCCCAGTGAGTGAAATAAAAACTTCAGTTCGATATTCCAACCACCTGAAGAAGGTCGGAGCGTATAACGGCCGAAACGTTGTAATAAAAAAGGCGACAAAGATGAGGACAATCGTCCGAATAATGTAAATAGTATACCGTTTACCATTGTGGGGAAACGTTTATTGCCTTTCGCTACTTGATCGCTGTTTTCATGTCAGATGTGCAGGCGACTTCCACCAGTCCAGACATTTACAGCTTGGATCCGCCATGACACCTATGCAGGGTCAGATCATTCTCATTCCCTTTGTATACCATTAGTAAGGTAGAAGATCCAATCCGACAACTTCTTCCCCAGAAGCATTACTTTGTGATACACTATCCTGAAAGGATACTTCCCCGAACACTACAATCTTAACTTCTTCAAGTTTAGGCTGAACAGTTATCTCTTCAATATGTCGTCATAATGCGCACCTGTTAGATCCTTCGTGTATGCACTTATAACACGTCATCATTTTCTGTCCTGACTAGCTCTTAGGTCATGTATTTCATGAACAATAATATATAATAAAAAAAACATATCCGATAATAAAAAAAAAGGTGATTGGATTGAACGTAGCCTCTGCTTACTTTATCGCTATTTGCGTGGCAGATGTTCAGATGAGCTATTTTCTTTATATTCACCAGTCGAGACGTTCACATCTATGGCCCGCCCAGCTGGCTACACACCGTCGGCTCATCCGCATACACTTCGTATTCCAGTGGCAAGTGGAAGTAATGAAAAAATACAAAAGTTAAAGAAATTATTCAGTGTCACCTGATTATTCCTCAACGCCAATGAAAATTCATAATAGATCTGAATGGTAATAGCGGTAATTTGTATGCTTTTGTTAAGCACAAAATCGATGCAGGTGTTCTCTGAATTTGTTTGGCTTTTTTATGAGAACAAATGCTTATGACACGCAGACTGTTTTCAAACGGTAAATATTAGAAACTTGTTTATCATAACTCTTTCACAGATTGTAATGTTAGCATTATGTGTAACAATCAATATCGAAATGAGATTTAATTGTTTTGTGCGAGTCTATTACACACGAACATACATACATACATGCATACAAAAATACAAATCATGTACAACGCCAAGCATTCATTGGTTAATTAATCACCACTATGTTATTATAGACAATTTACAAATCGCAGCAATGCGACAATTTTGTAATCGCTCTATTTTCATGTAGTCAGTTTTGTGCACTTTTGGGAGAAACGGATCACAGAAGCTTTCTTAAGTCTCCCCAAAGCTAGATCGCTGATTGGTCTATGCCAACCAATCAGATTGTCTACACGTGAAGAATAATTCTTCCCGCGCAACGATCTGGAGCCTACAGTCACTTATTTAAGCAAGAATTTTTCTCAGCTAATTAGTGAGAATTCAGCTGCCAAACGAATCCACGACAGTTGAAACCATGCACCAACCTTCTCACTCACACATACCACTCACATGCTGAATATGCCTTGTATATACACACATAATCTTTTCTAACACGACAAATCTTTTAAGAACAGTCGTTATAAGTGACTCTCATGAAGATTATTCCAGTGAACTTTGAAATACTAAAATAACAGTTAAAGAGAGACAACTCTTGTTTATTTCAACCTTTTCTTAAATGCATGCTTTCTTTCACATCGTTGTTTGATATTATACATCTTGTTAAATACAGATTTTATGTGCAACAATGTCTTTGGCTTATCCTTTTTTGCGTGAACCTTGTTTCTTAATCTAAAGTTCAATTAATGTGGTAAAGTCCACCACAATTTCTTTAACTTATATAGATTTTTTTTTTTTTTTTGGTTATCTACTAAATTGAACCTGCGTAAATTATAAACGACTTCCTGTTTATTTCTTTTTAGCGATATTGTTCCGTGCCTCAAAGACATGGTGGTTTCTGTCTAAACATGTACATGGTCTAAAGAATCGGAGAGTTTAAACGCCTCTCGGCAATCATGGCTCTGAAGGCAAAGGACTCATTCAACAGGTTTATTGACTGTCAAAGAGGGTAAAACGTGATGGTCCTAATTATAAGGAGGATTAGAAATGCGTGTCATGTACAGGTAAATCTAGACGAAAAAGAAAACACCAGACATCCTTAGCCAGTGAAGATTTGGACCTGTACCCCAATAAGCTAGGGACCGCTAAGGGAGGTGACTAATAGGGCTCAGAAACTATAACGTGCAACACAACAGATATATTTTATTAAATAAATGCTCTCTCTCTCTCTCTTGTGTGTGTGTGTGTGTGTGTGTGTGTGTGTGTGTGTGTGTGTGTGTGTGTGTGTGTGTGTGAACCTATTCATTTACGACTGGCACACAGTTGTTCAATGAGAGATCACTGAACAAGAATCAAACTTACTTCAACAGAAATGGCTCAAGTTGAGTAGCTACAATGATCCCTATACAGCATACACTCTAAACTATCGAGTCAACATTTAAAAATAGGGATATATATATATATATATATATATATATATATATATATATATATATATATATATATAAGTCTAGGACTGGTGTATACGGAATAAATATATTATTCTTAAAGGAGTGCTCAATACAGTGTAGAGCAAATATAATGTCTTATCAAGTGATCGTTCAACACCATCACTTGACAAGACAAACAAAATGGCTATTGAAACAAAATGGTTATTGAAACAAAATGGCTATTTTTGTAGTGATTTTATAACATGTTTATGTTATAATTTTCGAATAAATTATATATATACATATATATGTGTGTGTGTGTGTGTATGAGAAGCACTTGAAACTCTTTAGCCATTTAAACCAATATTTTAGTGATTACATGAACCTCGGTCTTTATATATATATATATATATATATATATATATATATATATATATATAGGTCTGATGAATTGGTTTGTGACTACGATTCCAATATAAATTAAATTATAACTATGGAATATTAATGTTTGTGCCTTTTATATTATATTCTTGCTCTGTCTTGGATATTGAGCTCTACCTGGATTATATCCTCTTGGAAATATATATATATATATATATATATATATATATATATATATATATATATATATAAGTTAAAAATCAAATATAGATAAATATATTGGTTCTTCGGGTGATTTTGATTAGCAAATTATAAACCCTGATGGGTTATTTTATGCCGATATCTAAATATTTGGAACAATTTTATGCCTTCAAATAAATGTATTTTGAATAAAAATGTATCTCTTCAACTACAGATAAAATGTATTGTTAGTAATTTTACTATAAAAATATATTTTTATGCTTTCATAGAGTTTTGTTTTTGTTTGGAGGGGGGCTAACTATTTGTCGATAGCTGGGACCCTAAAATGTGCTACCACCCCGGGACAGAGTGGACCTGGGGACAACAGCAATTAAGAAGTGGTTCAACGTTTTTCAAAACCTCCAATCTCCTGATCAGAGGCTTTGCTGCCGGATGTAATCTATCGTCATACCGAGGACTACACAGAATATTGATCTGACAGAATAGGTAATAAGTAATAAAGTTTCTTTTTTTATATTTAAATTTAAAAAAATAAAATAAATAATGCTAAAGAACAAAACAGCTTAAGGGGTATTAATTTCTCTGAGTTTATATATACAGACATTTATAAAAATAAGTAAATAAAAATAAAAAAAGTAGACTTAAAGAAAAATATTCTTCTATGCCTATGAGATAATCTTTTATATCTACGTCAAACCGTTTAGGCAAAAACACACGAAATAGATTAGATCTTTGTATACTTTGAGTTTTTTTTTATTTATTTATTTCAGATAAAAAGTAAATAAATATACCTACATAAATATATAGAGTGTGTATTGCAAATGTTTGTATAGCTGTCGACTCGGGGGTCATGTATTTGGGTGTGGGAACGCCCACAAAAAGAAGGAAACCAGAAGTGGGCTATTTTCTTATTTCCCACTCTCTCTCACACACCTCACAAACATACCAGCTACACACATATATTCATACTTAAATATATATATATATATATATATATATATATATATACGTACATACAAATACAACAATATATACATATACATGTATACACACATACATATACACACGCACCTGTAGATACAAACCAAAGTTTACATACCTACACCTACACATAAACTAGCTCACATATGATAGGTGTCTGCACACACACATACACATATATATTCATACATGTACATACATACCTATAATTACAATTATATATATACACGCCCATACACATAAACACATACATACTCAACTATATATACATACATATGCATACATATAAATACATACACATATATACATACATATACATACATACACATATATACATATATATGAGAAGCAGGTGAGTCTTATGACCTGACCTCAACCCCATAGAAAACTTATGGAGCATTATAAAGTACAGGCTCTCGAGAAAGCAGTTGAGCAACATGCTCCATAAGTTTTCTATGTGGTTGCGGTCAGGAGATTGGGGCGGCCCTGTCATAACACTCACCTGCTTCTCATCAAAGTATTCCTTCATCAATTTTGATTTGTGACAAGGAGCATTATCCTGCATAAAAATGAGCTTGGTGTGGTCGATTTGTACCCTTTCAGCAGAAGGGAGTGGACAAGACTCTAAAATTCTCTTGTACTGCTCGCTCCTGAGGGTCTTTTCAATAGGTTTTAAGAAACCAGTTCCATGAAAAGAAAAGCATCCCCAGAATATTATACTGAACGGATGCTTGACAGTACTTACTGCTAAATTCAAAGAGATTTCAAAGCTTCTTCTTTGGATTTTAGATCGCTTATCCTTTGAATTTAGCTCAACTTTCGTTTCGTCGAAGAGAACATTTAGTAACAAAAATCAGGTGAGTCACTTTTATCGAACAGCACTGTACGTCTATCCCACGATACATACATAAACATATCCATACATACAGAAGTACGCGTAAATAGAAACATATACGTAAATAGAAATATATATACACAATACATCTGGACATACATATATATATATATATACACCTATATATACATATATTTTATCCTCCTCTCCTTTTCTCCTTTTTTTTTACCTACTCACTTTTAATATATATATATATATATATATATATATATATATATATATATATATATATATAAAACAGAAACCCTACTTACATATATATACATATATACACATCCAGCAGTACAAAACACACATACATACACACACATACAGATATGAACAGCACAGTATACGTATACCAACACATAACCATATCAACAGGCGGACCATCAGGTAATAAAAATATTAACCTATTAAATTGAGAATGATATATCATTATCATTGAAAAACTTTTATTCCAACGTAATTTCAATAGAAACAAAATGAATAGAATAACATATATTTTTTTCTTTTTTCCTCAATAATTTAAAAATTTTAAACTTAATATAGATTAAATTTACATTTTAAAATGGGTAGTTTTTAATTTTAATTTCAAATTTTATGGTACAATTTAATACTTATTCGTTAAAATAAATTCTATTTTAGTATAAACCTAACTTTAAAGTATTTAATAGTTATTATAACCTTACTTCGTTGTCAAGTTTTTTGAATTCTCCTATATATAACAGCGTTTCCCCTTACGAGGGGGGGTTAATTAATTTGAACCTTTTAAAACCTTTATTCTACAATCTACATTCAACATCATCACTTGATAAGACACCAGCTGTTTTGAAACAAAATGGCTATTTTTGTAGTGATGTTATAACATGTTTATGTTATCATTTATACGTAAATAATTATATTCGCTCTACTCTGTATTGAGCACTTTTTTAAGAATAGTAATTGTTGGTTATTGGAATATATTTCGTATACACCAGTCATATACTTGGGTGTGTATATATATATATATATATATAGATATATATATATATATAGATATATATATATATATAATTGTGTGCGTGATAATAATGAATGTGTCTATGTATGTGCGTGTGTTTCCATTAAAATTGTTTTAACATTTTTATTTTAATAATTACTGTTCTCCACGTGATGATATATATATATATATATATATATATATATATATATATATATATATATATATATATATATATATATATATAGTGTAGCCCGGATATAAGAGAGTTGTCGGGACCGGAGAAGAAGCCTCTTATATCCGGGTTTCTCTTTATATCCAGGTTTGGTCTATTTTATATACATTAACACAGGCTCTAATTTGTGACCAGAGAAAATCTCTCTTATATCTGGGTTTCTTATATCCGGGTCATACTGTATATATATATATATATATATATATAAAGAACACCAAGAAAAGTCTTGAGATAATGCTTAAATAAGACATAGAAAATGATACATTTTTTTAGAATATAAGAGCTTTTTTCCAAGAGAGTTGATATAAAAGCTCTATTTTTATGCTTACATGAAAGCTGTGTGTTGAGGCGCGAATCTATGTATTATTGTATACGAATAATTTTATATGTATATCTCTTATGTAATATGGCCGACAAGGAAGATTTTATTAAATTTTTCCAGAATCCTAACATTTATCCATTTTTTAAAGGAATATAATTTCTATTGTCCTAAGCGCTTTCAGCCACTTTTAGAGCCATTTTAACGGTATTTTGTCCCTGGTGCTGTTATTTTTACCTCATAATTTCACTGTTACTTTTTAAAATATATTTGGAGCGTTCATTCCAAGCTCTCAAATGCCGTACGCGACTTGAATTCGCATGAGCATCTTCGTATTTTTTATTTTTAAATAACTTTCTACTCACCGCCCCCATTTCTACTATTAAATAATCAAGGTTGATGGTAGAAGACAATTTGCTAGATACATAAGGCCTAGTGAATAGCGTTTGGGACAATGATAATTATAGACAATTTTTATATTCATTAACTCCTATAAAACGTAAAGATGCTAGAAAACTTAATAAAAAAATTAATTTAATCTTCCTTGTCGGGCGTATAAAATTAAAGATGTTTGGACGAAAGGCTGCTGCCAAAATATAAATTAATACATTATATATATATATATATATATATATATATATATATATGTGTGTGTGTGTGTGTGTGTGTGTGTGTGTGTGTGTGTGTGTGTGTATGTGTGTTCATATATATTTTAATAGGAATAAGCATGAGATAACGACATATATACGAGGGTCATTCAATAAATAGGGTGAATTTTTCGGTATAAGGACTTCTAATACAGATAGAAGCTTACATTTTTTTTTTATTTTTCAGCACTGTCACACACTTTTCCCATCTGTGCACAAGGTTCCGTATTCCCTCAGCGTAAAAATCTGTGGACTGATGTCGCTCACATCACTTTTGACTTCATCGTCACTTTTAAACTTCGTGCCTCTCGTGAACGCTTTCAAGGGACCAAACACGTGAAAATCTGAAGGGGCAAGATCTGGGCCGTAAGGGGGATGAGGGAGCAGTTCCCAGCCCAGCTCGTTGATGGTCTGCACCGTTTGGGCTGCTGTGTGAGGCCTTGCGTTGTCATGATGCAAGATGACTCCTTCTGATTGATGACCCCTGCGTTTGTTCTTTATGTCTTTCTTGACCTGCCTCAGTAGTTCACAGTAGTTCTTCTGTCAGACTGAATGAGGTCATTGAATGATTCGATCACCTCAGGAGATCTCACTTCTGTAGGCCTCCCAGGCCTGTCTTCATCCTCAAACACTGCTCCGTCCTTCTTTAAACAATTTAAGCCACTTGTAGACATTTTTTGGGCTGAAACATGTGTCACTATACACAGTTGACATTCTCCTAGGAATTGCAATTGGTTTGCACCCTTCAGCAACCAAAAACTTGATAACTGATCGCTGTTCAATCCTGGAGCATGCTTCTTGGTCGGCCATCTTAGTTAATGGCCAAAACTCTCAAATTTTTATTTTTTAATCTGCAAAAGAAATTAAATCCATATCAAAAAGAAGTAAAACAAATAAAAAAATTTAAAAAGTAAGCTTCTATGTGTATCGGAAGTCCTTATACCGAAATATTCACCTTATTTATTGAATGACCCTCGTATATATATATATATATATATATATATATATATATATATATATATATATCAAGAGCAATACTGGGGTAAAATGTATGAGGAAGTGGGAAATGTTTAAATTTACTGTACATGGGCTTGCAGTCAAGACACTCTCGAGATATTTTCGTCGGAGTCAATTGTTTTCAATTTTGATCTGAGTAGCAATCTTTTATGTTATAATCGTGATCTAATTAGAGTGGGCAACCAACTGATTTGATGCATTGTTTTGTGAAATGTCTCCTTTCTTTTGTGTTCATATAATCTTTTATTAAGATTCTATAAGTGTATATATATATATATATATATATATATATATATATATATATATATATATATATTATTAAATTGTTACATACGGTCAAAATAATTACTCACGAGATGCATTTTGTTTCGATACTAAGGCATCTCAATGGTTGAGTAACAAAGATGGTTATCAACGATTCTATTTAAAAATGCTGTCTATGGAACAACACTTTCTTTTTCTCATTATTCAAATTGTTTTTGGAAAAGCCATAAGGAGAATCACCATAAAAGGGTTTCCATAATATTTTTCTTCATTAATTCCTTTTTGTCACCTATTCATTTTTGTATTAAATTCATTACCATTTTGTTATATATATAGGGCCAGTTACATCAGGGCTACAGGAATGTAGGACGCCCATGGCTAAGATACAAAGACAAGCTGAAAAGCAACTTGTCAGCAGTCAATATACCACATAACACCCTTGAGCGCTTAGCCTTGAAGCGAGTAGAATGGAGATCAAGGTGTTTTTTGGACTCAGCAATTTTCAGTCTGCTTGTCTGACTCATCTTCAAGAAGCGAGAGCAAGATCTAAAAGGTCAGCCAATCTAAAAGTGATCTCATCTCACAATCCTCACACTTGCTCCATATGTGGCCTCCTTTGTAAATCACTAGCGGGTTTTAAATGCCACTTAAGATTATCGCACAAACTTTCATAACTGAATCAATAAGCTGTCAGATCCTCATACGTCGAAACCAACGGAGAGTCCATTATATATATATATATATATATATATATATATATATATATATATATATATATATATCAGTCCTCACTAGTAACACGACTCGTAAATTCAGGCACAACATAATCAAACCGAAGCTTGTGTTGTTTATGAAACTCTGTGTCGTGATATCGGTATTATATTATGTATTTATTAATATATACTTTATAGCTCTGTTATATTACATCGAGCACTATTTTGTTAACATCAGAACTAAAAAAGAATTAAGTTTTTTTTAGCAGTATGCTTTTAAAACATTATCTGTGGAGCTTGGGGATCGGAAAATAAGTTGTTGCGTTTTGGTAGGTACCGTATCACAGAATACACACCGCTTGAAGCCGCATGATGCAGAAAGGAGGCTATGCAAAACTACTGGCCCAAATGAAATATCTATGCCAATATGAACATTTCTAAGCAGAGATTGTTCTGTCTCATACACATAAGTTTAAGGCATCTTGGCATGTCATGGTAGTTGAAGAATAACTTGATTATTTTACACTAATACCATAGCTAAAATTTCTGTTGAAGCAAAGCTGAAGGTTTTGATTTTTTAAAGGAAGATGATTAACAAGAGATAGTCAAGCGTCTGCGAATTTCAGAAACAGGGTTTCAAGCCTAAAACGGTTACTACTGGAAGTATTTTAAGTGCAAAGAAAACTTGAAGTCAACAAAAGTTCGATAGAAGAGAAGAAATAAATACTGTGAGAGTTGCAACAGGCAATCCAAAATCAACAGCTAGACAAGTTTTGAGTGAATACGGTCTTAACAGTGAGGTTTAAGCTGACACAGTACGCGGAGTATTAGGACAACACAACTTGAATGAGTGCATATCAGCAAAAAACATCATTAACAAAACAAAACAAAAAAAAAAACATTGCAACCGAAAAGTAGAGAGTTAAACATTTAACACTGAATATTGGAAAGTGGCAAAAGTGATAAATGCAAAATACAGTTGCATTCTAATGCAAGAGAATATGTAAGAAGACCAGTGGGAGAAACAATGCAAGATACACAACAAAGACGGTAAAATTTTACGGTGGACAAGGAATGGTTGGATCCCAAAAAATGATAGAAGACAACTGATAAAACTTTATAGATACCCAAATGGGAAAACCTATATAAGTTTATTACAGTCTAATATTCTTACCAAGATGGAATAATCATTTAGCAGGATGTGTCTCCTTACTACACATAATGTGCAACAAAAGCGTTTCTTGCAGATAAAAATGCTCTATTTTTACAAGACTGGCCAACATAAAAGTCCTGATTTCAATATAATTGGACCACTGTGGCAGGAACTGAAAACAGGGGGTTTAACGAAAACCATACAGTTTCCAAGAGTTATGGTATTACTGGCAGAAGGAATACGAAAATATAGCCAATGAGGAAATTTTGTTCCATTCAACAACACTACTGTCGTATTCCCCCTTCGTTCTGAAGATTTTGATTCTTGATTCACTCATATGTTGCTTTCTTCTTTCTGTCATCTTCAAGTCGGGTGATTACTACTTGTTTTTTTAGTACGGAGACAAATGAGAACTGTAGCAAAAGGGAATTTGACTTACTACTTATTTAACACGTCAACGTATACATTTTTAACTAGCCAGTGGGATCGCTATCTCCCCACCACTGAGGAGCAGTTTCCGCACACGAAATTAATACGTCTGTATTCTTCGGCGCATGAAACTTAACTCCCTGAAAACACTTTCTAACTCTCACATTCCCACGTTCGGCTCAACCAATCAAAATCAACATCCATATTTTGTCTACCATCTGACATTAAGGTCTACCTTGGAAAGTCTGAGCCAAATACACTACCAGATAATAGTGTGAAACTATTATTTAACATTCCTTAACTAACCATAAAAAATATTCATTTATGAATGTTATTTCATCTATTTACTCTAAAGTTCTCTATAATATCAATTTTCCTGGGGAGAACAAAATTCCTTGCCTCTTCACTTGAGACTTCACAAAATGTACATATAGTTCACTGGAAAAAAATACTGGTCCTAAAACCCACAAAACATGCCAAAAGCTCCACGCCACAGCATCAATTTCATAACAGAATTACGTCCTTGCAACCTCATTTTACACGTTAAATATTCTATGATCTACAGTCCTTTCCCACTCACAGTGACACAGAACACATAGTTCGTTATCACCCTATTTATTCAAACAGCCATCTAATTGCTTGTTTACTTTCATTTTACTAGATTCACTTGAACAGATATTCACAATTTTGACCACACGCAACATATCCATCTCCTCCTGCTTTTGGCGTGCTACCACAGGGGAAAACCCACCCGCTCGGCATCTTCTAACTAATCCATTACTGGCTCTACGGTGGGTATCCTTTTGTCGCTATTGCAACTTGACATCCCACAAGCCACTTGACCAATTCCACTAATTCATCGGTGGCCACAAAACTTAGCCCCGGGCGTATCTTAGGACATATTTATTCAATATAAATACTTCATGGCGCACAGGCCCCCATTCTACTCCGCGGGTCTCGAACTACATAGCTAGGTGGGATCATTTCCACCACAGGACGCAGACCCAAATACATTCGGAAATTCGAAACCATGCAAGCTGAACTTGTTCCCACAATAATTAGCTAACTTACTTTTTTCACTAAAAATTAATTATTAAAATTAAATAATTAATAACTTAATTCTTCAACTAATGGAAGCAAAAAGACCCACACGGATCTTAAAATAAAAAAATTCTACACTCTGTTACAAAAATGAAAAAAAAACAATCATTTGTCAGTTAATTACAATTAACAAAATGATTCTAAACTTAAAACATTTGAATACGCGAATTAGTCACAAAAACTTTCAACTCATTAATATTCCATAGCAATCACAGTGGGTATGCCCAGTCACAAACAAAAATATCCATTGCGTTCATGTACGCAATTTCAGGCTTACATGTGGCCAATCACTTAAATTAATGGCAGGTACTAAATAAGCTTCGTAATAAATGACATCAATTAACGCCATGTTAATTTGCAATCTACCAAAAGCAAAAATAACTGATAAATAAATAATATTATAATTGTTCTGTATTATTATCAATTATTGTTCTTAGGTTCGATTTTATTGAATTCATAAATAGGTCTTTATCATAAATATGAGTATATAGTGAAAATATAGTACATTGAATGTTCTTTAATAAATGCAGTTTCCTGCATCTCCTAGGGTTTTGGAATATAACGCGGACTCATTATTGTATTTGTCACTGATTTTGTCTCGACAAATCCTCAGTAAGGTAATAACAAACATGATTTACATCGACTATAATAAAAATCAAACTAAAGAACATGTAAGATTTGGTTTGAAATATTTAAAACTATTATAATGAAGGTTGTTTTCTTTTCTATTTTCTCCGTTTTTCGGCTATACATACTGTTTGATAAAACGAGCAAAGACCGCGTGACTAAAACTTCATACAAACAACGATTTCAATTTCCGGTAATGACGTGTGAAAAGACAAAAACAAAATAATTTTTTTGTTGTTGTTTTTGGTTTTTGTTTTTGTTTTTTTATTTTTGTTTTTTGTTTGTTTTTTTTTTTGTTTTTTATACGGTGTCAACAAAAATGAACGTTCTATAAAAATATGATGACAGGCAAAGAACTACAGAAGTTAATATGAATCTGAAACGCATTGCCATGAGCAAACCTAACCGTTGTTCAACGCTGACTTATCAGATGCCAGCGTACACCTTACATATGATTGTATATTTCTATGACCTCAAACATATAGAGGCGCCACCTACCTTTATATAATGTGAACCTACGACTTTCGGCAGTATCGCAGAGACAGCAACTAAAAACATTTCTACCCACTAAAATTAATATTTCAAGTAATATATATATATATATATATATATATATATATATATATATATATATATATATAATTTTACATGACAACTTGCCTTTTAGCCAATAACTCAATTCGATTATTACCAACAAATCTCTAATAGATTATACAAAATACTATAACAAAAAAAAACGCTAGAAGCGCTAGAAGCCTTAACAATAAAATAATAAAGTAACCAATCAGTAAAACGTTATTCAATCTACGGACAAACATACAAAATATATTTCACAAACAATAAAAATCAAAACTAACACAACACTAGAATCTGACACGTGAAAACAAGTGAAATATATATATATATATTTATATATATCTTTTCGTTGATTAATTATCCAACAATTGTCTCCTGATGAGATGTTGGCTGAAAGAGCCTTAGAGACTTTTAAAATTAAAATCAATACATTCCTTGTTTTTAAAATTATATATATATATATATATATATATATATATATATATATATATATATATATATATATATACGTTCTTTTTTTATCGATACAAATATTTAAGTAAATCCTCTGTTTATAATAATCATAATATATAAATATAATAAATGTCGGAGGGCGAATATTTTTCTATGAAAATTTCACGGACATTCAGGTCGGTAAATGTTATTAACACTGTTTATTATAAAACAGAGCATTTACTTAAATATTTGTATCTATAAAAAGAATGTATAAACATAAAAAAATGTATTAAAAAATAATTGTCGGACTTTGTCCATTTCATATATATATATATATATATATTAAGAAATGGACAAGGTCCGACAATTTATTTATTAAAGACATATTTTTATGTTTAACGTTGTTATTTTATAGATACAAGTATTTAAGCAAATGCTCTGTTTATGATAAACAGTATTAAATAACATTTACCGGCCTGAATGTCCGAGAAATTTTCATAGAAAATTGGTTCTTTGTAGCTCAAGCGGTAAAGGCACGTCAGCGTATATGACGGTTCCGTATAGGATGCAGGTTCGTATCCTGTCAAAGAACGAAAATTTTCTATGAAAATTTCTCGGACATTCAGGCCGGTAAATGTTATTTAATACTGTTTATCATAAACAGAGCATTTGCTTAAATACTTGTATCTATAAAATAACAACGTTAAACATAAAAATATGTCTTTAATAAATATATATATATATATATATATATATATATATATGTGTGTGTGTGTGTGTGTTTATTAAATATATTTATTTATTTTCCTCTACCGTGCTGAATATTCTAGAAATCTTATTAAAGAGAAATATGTGCTCTCCGGCATGATTCGAACCTACGTCCTTCTCGACGAGTTCCGACGTGTTCTAGACCGGCCGAGCTATGACGAACTCAACCGATCAGGCAAGGTTCATTAGCGCCTTTAAGGTAAATTCTTCTCATCATAGACTCACGAAAATTTTGTATCTGCTCAGTTTCATATCCAAACCGCATGAAAGCAATTTTGTCAGAATGTAATGCCAGAGAGCACATATCTTTCTTGGGAATACCTGGTGTTGTAAGACTGGTTGTACAAGTGGTGTAACTGAAAATCGGAATTGGTACTCGGAGATAAAAATGGTTCCAATTCCAGTCGAGTTCACTTACCTTTGCGAAAGCGTTGAATACACCTATTTTTTTCTGACAATGAATTAATTAGAAGGACTTGGATCAGTAAATTTTTACTATCTCCAAAACAATCCTTGCAATCTAAAAATAATTTCTGGTATTGAATAACCTACAAAAAGCATCTTTTAATATAGGGCTGAGTCTAGATATTTACCCATAGCTAGAGGTGAGAGGAGATAGATTTATATATTTCCCAAATGTATTTGCTCGTAAATGCATGAAAAGAAAACAACTGGAATTCGAATTTGTCTGCCCGATTCCAAAATAGAGCCATTATCCATTACTCCACCGTGCCTTTTTCAACTACCTCTATCTAATTTACAACAATAATTTCCTTCGCAAGTTATATATTTCTCTCCAAAATCACTCAGATTTGTCCCTCGTCTCTTCTGGTCTGTTCTCTCGATTTGTTCTCGATCTCCCGAGTGATCGGAATTGTGTTGGCCATTTTCCAATACGAGCGCTTCAAACGCCATAATCGGAGAAAGAAGCATTCTAATATGTCTGAGTTACAAACCTATTTGATCTTATTTAACTGTCACTTTTGTAGATAGAATCCAAAATAAATCGCTCTTTCGAGAACCCAACGGAGAAATCTCAGCTTACTGTTCACTTTAAGGTACCACTGGGAAAATTCCATTACCCAAGAGAACATCAAAAAGACGGCATCAGATAAACTAAACGGATATTCTTAGAATCGAATAATCTCAACGAGAAAAGTCATTTGTAATCAATGAGAATAATAAATCCTACATTACAAAGGTTAGAGAAAACCCTAAGTTGAGGCTAGGTTGACATTGTAACATTCTGCCATTTAACTATTTCCAATTAAGGAATTTGAAGTTCGATCCTCAGACATTGTCCTGCTCTTGTTGACTTGTGTCTATATTATGTTCTGTAAATAATTTGGGTGTTACACCATAGCGCAGTGGTTAACAAGCTAGTCTTGTAAACCATTACTATTTCTATGCGCTGTGTCCGTTCAAAATGTTGACGATCATGGCTCTCCACAATTTATTGTCCTTTCTAGCTCTTAATAATGTTTGTCTTTTTGCCGTCTCTCCCAAACCCTTCTACGCCATCTATTCTCTCAAGCTCGCCAGGTAAGTTATGCGTTACTTTTCTTTATCTCTCTTATCTTCAATCTGTCCTGCGAGTATCAAATTTTCCAAAACCTCTTTCCTCATTATCTACCCCAGAAATTTCAAATGTCTTTTCTTTGATGTTAAGTAGAAGTCGTCGTTTCTCTTGGAGTATTCTCAGCATCTTTCTGTAGAACGAAATTCATAAATTGGGTGGGGCTGAGTTTGATTTCGGAACAGGTTGGTGAGTTTTACGACATTTTCTGAGTTATTTAATGTCGAAATATGTTTTATTATTATTATTATTATTATACTTGAGGGGTTACAGCGATCTCACGTTGAAACAATGGTTCACGTTCGATCCTGGTCAGTTCAGAAATGGGTGTACGGGTGGTGTAATGGATAAATACTTGGAATTGGAAATTACAATGTCGAGTTCCAATTCCAGTCAGGTTCGTTCTGTTTACTATCATTGTTAAAGGTATCAATTCATTACTTCTCTCCCTACTATGGGATAAATCGTATGACTTGTTTTAGTAAATCACTATTATCTTATTTTTTTATTTTAATTCTTAAAATCCAAAAATATTTTTTGGCTTTAACCTGAAAAAATTAGATAAACAGTAAAAAAGATACCAATTAATCAATAGTTTACTATTTCGGTAAATAAAATTATATTTTAATCTATATGCACATATTGTTTGGGTTTATACTTTATAGGTTAAAAATAGTCTAGAGATAAACATAGTTGGGTTTATACTTGAGTCTATAGGCAAACATAGTCGCGTTATACTTGAGTCTATAGAAAAACATAGTCGGGTTTATACTTGAGTCTATAAAAAACATTGGTTGGATTAATACTTGAGTCTATAGGCAAACATAGTCGGGTTTATATTTGAGTCGATATAGAAAACATTAGGCGAAGTTTATACTTGTCTATAAGTGAACAATGGTCTGGTTTATACTTGAGACTTATTTAAAAGTTATATTTCGTGAATACACGTGTTTGAGAAGACATTCCTGTTTTTAAACCAGTGTAAATTTATGTCTACTGGTCTGTGCATTCGAGAGTCTAAATAAAAATTGTCTTCATTACGACTCGCGAATGCAAAAGTCAGTATATATGTTATGAAATAATTCCGAGAAATTGCTTAGCTCTCTAAAAAGAAACTGTATACCTGCATTGTCGACCTCACAGCAGCATATGACCACATCAATAAAAAATGTTCTTTTCTCATTCATTAGAAGCAGCCTTGAAAGCTGCAAATCCACGGAATGCATCGATTAAATTGGGGATCTCTATCGATCTACAGAATCTTACATGTTCAATATCAAAACTTCATCAGGAGGTAATGAGATCTTCGGTCTATTTAATCTTTTTCTAGATTATGCTCTGCGCATTTGCAAACACGGATGTGATGAGATGAACATTGACCATTTATCCATTCCATGTCTCATCAATAGAAGACATCGAGACTACTTTCGATACTGAGGCTAAAGTACCTACGATGAGTTGGGGGAGGAGGTATGCTGATGGTATAGGAATTCATAATTTAAATATGAATGAAAATCAGCATCCTCGACAAAGTCTTCCAAGAAATTGAACTCAAAAGAAGCCTTTCCAAAACATAAACTATGATCTAGAATTGGAATGAGAACAGGGTGGTTTATATACTCTGTATACATCATAAAAATTCCGAATATAAAATTATTAAATACTAAATAATTTAAAAGTAGGATGGGTGGAGTAATGGCTAACGGATTGGATTGAATCAATCCGAGAGCCGAGTTCTAGTCGAATTCATTACATTAATTTACGTGCTAATACCTTTGGTAAAGGTATGAATCCTCTTCTCCTTCTCCTCCTAGCTATAGGTAAATAGCAGGACAGACTAGGTTCTATAGCCTTGGATGGCAACTGGTCTAGGAGAAGGACAACTCTGAATTCAAAACCTAATCCTACAATAGCCTAACAACCTACTCACATAAAAAAACGATATCTTTCATCTCTATGTTCCTCAAAGAATTTAAAGGCATAATATATAAACACTTTAAATACTAACCCATATTGGTCAGTTATAATAAATTAAGTATATGAGAAAAGGAAATAGTAGTTTTTGCAAAGCCAAAACAGTTATATTCTTATATAATATAATTTATGGTGTCAAACCCGTTCAAAAATATTTAATCTGTCAATTGCTATAACCGCTTTCTAAGATCAATTGTTAAAAAGGACTTTGAATGAGTGAATTTTGAAGATCTTCACAATGTTCATCCGTCTTTGAACGTTGTAGAGAGGCGATTCACAAAGAACTGTACCAAATAACAGAAACCACATCACTTGAGGACTACCAACAGCAGAAACAACTAAAATGGATAGTACATATAAAGTGAAGAGAAAAATAATGGCATAATAGTAAAGATATTGACCCACCACACTACTTCAAATAAAAGGTTAGGAAGGAAACCGCCATCAGTACTACAAAGAGTAATAACAATTACATTGACTTAAAATAAAAAACATTTTTCTGAAATAAATTTTTTAAGAGAAAGGTTTTATAAAGTTTAATCAATAGTAGTACTGACTGCTCGGTCAATGAAAGACAAATGTTTCCTTATAAGGAAACGGTTAATATTACCATTACTTTTACTATTAATTACTTAGAGATTAATGTATTTACGTTTCGGATACATGCTTGACTCTATAAGTGAATATAAAGCTGTGTTTGTAATTAAGTATCTCGATGGACAATAGTTGATTTAATACATGAGGTTAATATTAGTCAAATTATACTAAATTATGCAAGATGCCTTTTTGTTGGTGGGCGGCTCTTACTCTTCTACACTGTGTATTCAATGCTTTGTTGACAAAGCAATATACTTGACTGATTACCAACATTTGTGATCATTTACCCTGCTAGGCTAGACATGTGATGCATTCTCATGTGATAGCGGTTAACAAGTTCCCTAGAACATTAATACTATAATGAGTACGTTTCTCCCATGGTGTTTATTTCCTACAATATTTTTCATGCTTCCATTAAAAGACTGTACTCATTCACCTCTCCTTTAGTGTCATACATGTTTTTAATTCTAGAAATGGTATTAGTATAAACTAATGAAAATAATGGACCTGAATGTGTGTGTGTGTGTGTGGTTTTATTTGTTTAAAAGTAATACATAATTTGTTACATGCTATCAAGTGAAAGGGTAGTGGTTATTCATACCTTTAGTTTGATTGAAGCTTATTATTAAATGAATATATAGTTCTTTTATTATCGATGTTAAAATATGTAATACATTTGGTACATTTGATAACGAAACTTTCTACTCTGATATTCAGTGTAAAATATGTGTTTAAGTATCTATATATACTTCGGATAAATGGAATTTTTCAGCCCAGGAGATCCCTTCTATGTGTCTATCAGAACCTGTTCTAATCAAACAGAAGACTCCAACCACAACATCTAAGAGAAGGAAAACTCTAATTTTAAATCTCCACTGCCTTGCAGCCATAAGCTATCATGTAAAAGTCTTCGGGAGTAAACACTGAGAGCAAATTCGAAGCCGGTGTCCCTAAGAAAGTCTGATGTTATGTTCAACCCGATCTCTCCTCAAACCCTACCCAGGATTGTAGACGATTTCCTGTTCCGCCATCAGTAGCTGAGCCATAATCTTTTGGTACAGATTCAAGGTTTCTAGAGACCTACAGATGCCACACATAGTCAAAAAAAATGTCCGTGATAAAGCCTGTAGTTGTTAGCGATAACTATTCTTCTTCAAATCTTATAGACTACAACATCGCAAGGATTGTATCAAATAATAGAAACCACTTCATTTGACGATTTTCAAAAGCTGCAAGAAAACGAAAATGGATATCACATGTAACTCTAAGCGAAAATAATCACAATCTAATAATGTTGTTGACATTCTACACTACTTCAAACAAAAGGTTACGAAGGAAACCGCTATCAATCCTGGAACGAGCAATAACAGCTACTGGATTTGTGAAACGCATCTTCTTGAAAAATTGTTTCGATAGAATGAATTTCAACTAGAAATTGTATCGAGTATTTCGCTGGAGGTAAACGGCTAATTTTTGTCATGCCCATTTGTAGAGACTTTGTAAATCGCAGATACAACAATTATAACGCCTTCGAACAATACTCGGTCAGACGTCACTAATTCCCATATATATATATTTTCCTTTACTCGTCACGTGATCTAATTATTTCAAAATGAGGTCGACTATGTTTGCTCTCCAGCGATATCTATGACACCTCCCCTTTGAGATGACTTCCTCTGGAGTCTATATTTCTTCAGCTTCGGTTCAATATTTAGGAATTCTCTTGCTATTCTTTTTCTCTTACCATAAAATCTTGGTTCAACAATTTCTGATGGCGTGGATACATCAAACATGTCATACACAATTTCCATAGGTACCTCTTTTCGGAGACTTTTAAAAAAAGTGAATCTGCGTTTTAACTGACAAAGGCGTCGCTTAGGTATGTCATTTTGCCGATCCGTAGAGAAACGAATTAGTTTAAAATCTGCAAGTGAAGAGATATTTTACAAACACTGTAATTTTTATAATAAATCATAAAAGAATAGTGGCTATAAATGCCCCGATATTAAATATAATAAGGATAATAAAAAATAACTATAGAAAAATCATTTGTTGCACACCCCTTTTAACCAAATGGTTAGTAGTAAGTTAGGCCAAAAGTTTCTTGGTTTGATTGAAAAACACTTTCCAAGAAATAAGCAAGATTTTACCCTAAAATTAATTTATATTTTCACTGAAAATTTAGAAAAAAAGCATAAAAATCATAATAATAAATTTAAAATAAATAATTAAACCAAAATGATAATAGTAGTGATTCCCGAAAATCAATAATATTAATGAAAAATTATGTAAGTGTAGAAATCCCATCAATTCTCCTTTGCTAAATAAATGCCTTACGGCATCTATAATTTACCAATGTACTATTTCATTTATTGAAAATCCAGGTGTTAAAAAACTTTATATTGGTAACACAAAAAATTATTTTCAATTAAGATGGTACCAACATCTTACGTCTTTAAACAACAATGGGTATCGTAACTAAACATCCCTCTCTAAATAATTTTGGCATTTAAAAGAAACAAATAAAACCCCACTATAAAATGGAAATTATTAAAAAAAAAAAAAAACGGGAACTTGTAGGTCACTAAATGACCCATGATCTATATCCCCTAAATTTATTCCCTAAATTTTAATTTAAATATTGTCATGTCTAATGTACCATTACATATAAAAGTATTGCATTTTAGATCATTGTAATTAATTGCATAATATATGATTAAATCATATAAAAAGCCCCTTTATGGTAGCCCTAGAGTATAAAACATAAATTTAAAAAATTAAAGTGCTAAAATTAACCCATGGCTCGATACATATTGCTCTTTGATTTTCAGTGTATCTTATAAATGTTCTAAAGTTTGATACACGACAGACAATTCTAGACAACCATGAATTACAAACTAACACCTAACCTCCAACCTAATTTTTTTACTTTTCCAATTTATCTTAGATCTGTATTTAGATTCGTCAAAAAAGCCAACAACTATAATAAAATTTAGAAATCTCATACCTCCTCCCATCAATTCAATATAATACTACTTCGCTTGCAAAAGTAAATCAGTTTTTTCTGAAGTTATTCAGGATCGCTTGAAAATGGAACATAAATTTTAATCTTCAGATCTGTTAGGGGACTTTACCCTTAATAACATAATGGACTATTCCATACGTAATAAATACAGCGCCTCAAGAGGAAGCAGGGAGTTCAGTCTGAAGTTCGGAGTTAGGTCCGTCAGAAGTCCGCCAGGAGTCTGTCAGTCAGTCAGAGGGAGCGAGTCAGTCAGTCGAGTCAGAGGCAGTCCGAAACAGAGTCGCGTTCAGACAATTACTACTAAACCTGATTGTTCGTACTAGCACTTTCTACTTCTCTATATATATTCCTGTTTGTAATATATCTGTGTTATTCCATATACTTGTTCGAGTTCTTCTTTATTGGTTCTACCTTGGACTCTCACCGTGGTACAAGGAACCGGACCATAACAAGTTCAGAAACAAAGAAACTTCCGTATCGCGATGATAAAATATTTTTTTAAATATTCTAAATAATAATATTATGCTATACTTTGTGTTGAGCATTTTTTTAAAAAATATATGCTAGATAATTGTGGATTATTAATCTGACTGTTCTTTCTCTTTATTTATATATATATATATATATATATGTGTGTGTGTGTGTGTGTGTGTGTGTGTGTAATAAAATTTTAACACCCTGAATATGGGAATGACGGGTAATATCACTAGATTTCAATAAATGATCACATATACAGATCAAAGATGTAATGATTACAAAATAAAGCATTTATCAACAGTGATCATACCTCAATCTAATTCCGTGTATAGCCATATTTGGCGCCACTGCAAAACTGTACACTCGCATAGAGATGGCAAATATACTTCTGTAATACATCATTCCCCGACTCTCTCGCCTGTTGACACAATACACCAAGTTGTAGGCGGGCTAAGTGAATGAGTCAGGTGTCGTCCCATCATGTTTCATACCTGATCAATTTGTGACAAGTTTTTCTATCAGACCAAACTTGCAATGTTAAGTAACATGGACAACATGTGAGCGGGAATTATCCTGCTGGAATAAGGATGGTAACAGATAGGGTTGTATAATTTTCTAGATGCACGTGGCGCCGTTCAATCTTCCTTCCATACACATCAAAGGCAAATGTGTGTTGGAAGTTAGTGCAAGCCGAAATCATGATACCAACGGTTGATGTTCCTTCTACGTTGCCCTCGCAATCGACTATCACTTGCATGATTATTGTGTGTGCATTCATCATTAAACACAGGGGTATCATTCAATCATTCTTTTAGCGATAATGCCGGTGTTGTAACGTTAGATTAATCAATACGGATATTATATATGAGAGTGTAGAAACACATTTGTTGCCTGACATGTGGTTGGTTTTCCATATGAAAATTTCACTGTACAATGTTTTACTTATGTAATTAATATTTTATATTATTATTATATTACATTTTTTATTCTATTTAAAATAGTTTACGTTCAGACTTGAATATTTGATGAGTAAGTTTTTTTTTTTTATTTTAACATCGGAGTGAAGAATTACTAATGACAATGCGCCCATGTATGTGAGTGCATGTATGTCTGTGTTAAAATTAAATTATTTTATATCAATCGCCTACTCGCCTGAAGAGATGTGTAATCAGTAAACAACCTACTGAGGAAAACAACACACTACTGTGCTACTGCGATAATAATGGTAGTAACAAATGATGGATGATAATAATAATAATAATAATAATAATAAGAAGAAGAAGAAGAAGAAGAAGAGGAAGATGATGATGATAAGCTATAGAACAAGACGGTTGAAAAGGCCTTGGAACATGATATTTAAAAGAAATTCCTGTAGTAATTTGGTGCACTTGAAACACCATCTGAAAATTGAGAATAAGATTGTAAACATCTAGAAAACTAGCACCATTTCTTCTGCGAGTAGTCTTATAGATTCCATGCCTCAAATACCGAATTTCCACTGAATACGTCAATAATAATAATAATAATTTTCAAAATTCAAGAATCTTAAATTGGAAATCTTAAAAATGTGGTACAATTTTTTTTTTTTTTTTTTTTTTAAGCATTACGCCCCGAGCAAGGCGTGAAGCCACTAGGATGCAGGGGGTTGCAGAAGATTTGGAGCGAGAGCAGATAGGAGTGATAGAAGAAAGGATGAGGAGAAGGATAGGGAATAGATCAAGGTAACTGGAGATGTCGATTGACATTACATTTGAATAATTGGAGATTATAGCTTTCAGGGAAACAGTAATTGGGAAGGGTGTTCCACAGGCGAGAGGTGCGAGGTATGAAGCTATTGGAGTAGAAGAAACGGCTACATATAAAAGTTTCTATAGTGTAAGGGTGGGAGCGGGATGCCAGCCTCGTAGGGCGCTTGAATTCATGGAGTCTGGGAACCAGTGAAAGCAGCTCAGCGGAGAAATTAACATGAAAGTATTTGTAAAAAAGACAGAGAGATGCGACGGCGCGTCTGTGAGAGAGCGACTGTAGACGAGATGCCAGATCAGGGCCAATTATATTACATATCCGTCTCTGGATCTTGTCAAGAACTCCGAGGTAAACAGAAGGTGCCCCAGACCATATATGGCAGCATTACTCCATGCAAGGGCGAATGGTTGCTTTGTATATTTGAAGTATCGAAGACATCAATAATTCCAGTTGTGGTTGGATTCCTCGGTTTGATTAGAAAAGGTTCTGATAGAAACACGGACGGAATTCCTGGAAACACATGCCATAAAGAAATGCAAAACATATTTTCACAAGTACAACGTACACTTTATAAATCTATATAAAATATGTGTGATCGTTTGTTTTAGTTTTATTTTTTTTTTAATTTTTTTTTTACAAAGAAATTCATCGAAAATATCATGATGCCATTTATGTGCTTATGTCTCTGGTTGGGACCCGAAAAGAAATGAGTAGACAACAGAAATCAAAGGAAATAATAATAATAATAATAATAATAATAATAATAATAATAATAATAAATATCCTATTGCTTCACCAGGCATGATGTTCATGGTTTCTAATCTTTACTGATTGGAAGAATTAACATGGACATATTTTATTTTGCTGAATTAAGATGAGCCACAGTAAATATTCGGTTCAATACTGCGGATTTGTTTGTCGTTTGCCTGAACGTAATCAGTTGGTCATATCTCCTCAAGTCTGACGCACTAGGGATCTCTTTTCAGGAGTGGATGTAGTGGAGGGATTACTGGATATCGAGAGTTTTTTTTTATGATTGAAGGATGTGACAGCAATGGCGACTGAAATGCAACATCAAGATATTTCGGAACATCTTCAATCGGAGACACTCTGAATGGATTCGGTTAGCGGACCTGAAGGTGTTTTAAGTAGAGTCAATTTTCTATGCTATATGCTGCTTTTATCAATCCCTGAAGATATATCACGTATATTTGGCTGTGATGCATGTGCCTGCTATACTTTTATCAGACTGGGTGCCATGATGAGTATACTTGTAAAATCTAACCTCACTTTGTTGGCTTGTCGTTTTCTTACGCGTACTAATAAAAATAGTGTTAACACAAGGAAGCGTAACAACAGCAGAATAACACGCAAAAAACATCAACAAGAAATCTTTTAAAATTGGAGTTACCTCCCTTGCTCGCCAATTATTTTGGAAAAAACGGTTCATTTTCAGACGATTTTATCTTTTGTTTACTTGTTTTTAATATACTAAGAAACTGAGCACCTTGAAGTTTTTGAGCGATGGCTAACACCTCTACCAGACGTATGAGTTAACAATTGGACTCGTTTCCAAATCAGAAGGGCATGGAAAGAATCAAGATTGACGTATAAACACGTCTATTGATGGTTTTTGAACATTACCTTTTGGACGTGTTTATTCGTCCGTGTCTGAAAAGGACTATTTCGCTAAAAACGTATATACACGTCTACGCCGGTGAATGGCTTAATAAATATACAAAATAGTCCTTTATTTTTCTTATATGTCCCATGTCCGTTTAGAACGGAAGGAATCATGACGAATCTCCTGCGTTTTGGGTTTTTTTTTGTTTTTTGTTTTTGTTTTTTTTTGCTTGAACTTTTGACACTTCACTATAACTCTTTTGTCTCTGTTCTATCAATCAGTCACTTAAAAAACGTTAAGTAGCTTACCCACTGTTTCACCCTGTTTCTTGCATTAAGTAGCTTACCCACTGATTCACCCTGTTTCTTGCATTAAGTAGCTTACCCACTGATTCAACCTGTTTTTTGCATTCGCCGTTTCCTGTGAATGTTAAATTATCTAGACTTTCCTTCTTCATTTTGAAAAATGTCTATAATTTTTCTTGTGGTTCCTGTATTTTTTAAACATCCACATTGCTCTCATTTTCTGGCTATGGCATTCTCAGTATTTATTGGTAGAACTATATCTATGTCGTTTCAAGTCCCTGTAAAGAGAATGCCCAGTATTCATTACTATATAGGAGATTAGATTTTACATATCAGTTCGATACTCATTTTCTTTCCAACGCTACTTTCTTATCTTTAAACGCTTTGCTTATTTTCTGGAAAACAAAAACATTTTTTCGCCGTTTGTATGCGCCTTTCGATTTCTGTGCCATTCTTACCTACGTTATTACTATGCCAGTAGGATAGATAGGTTTCTGCACCTGCTTTGATCTTAATTTCTCCCGTATGTAGCGCACTTCCTGGGTTGTTTAGGTTGGTGGTAGAAAGGTCCTCTGGCCGTAAACCGCAGATAGAACGAAAGAATGAGAATGAATGTAGATAAGGAAAAATTGAGCAAAACATGAATAATGGACAAGTAGGCAAAAACCACCGAAAATAATAATAATAATAATAATAATAATAATAATAATAATAATAATAATAAACGGTTTTAGAGGAAATGCATTGAAAAATGAAGGAATAAAAAATGAGCATAATTGAAAAGGAAAAAAAATCAAACGCTAGATATATGATTATTCATTGATTCTGATGTAGTGGTAACAGTTGAAGAAAGAAAGAAAGAAAGAAAGAAAGAAAGAAAGAAAGAAAGAAAGAAAGATAAGGAAATAGACAAGGAAAAAGTAACATGAAGACACGGAGAAAGAAAGAAAGAAAGAAAGAAAGAAAGAAAGAAAGAAAGAACTAGAGTAGAAAGAACGAACAAAAGAAAATAAAAAAGAAGAAAAAATGAAGAAAACAAGGAGAAAGAAACGAAAGAAAGAAAATGAAGAAGAAAAAGAAAAAGAAAGATATAAAATAAAGAAGACAAGGAAAAAAGAAAGAAAATGAAGAGAACGAGGAAAAATACGTAAAATGAAGAAAACAAATAATACGTAAAATGAGGAAAAAAAACAAAAAATACGTAAAATGAGGCAAAAAGAGAGAAAGAAAGAAAATGAAGAAGACAAGGAAAAAGGCGCAAAATGAAGAAGACAAGCAAGAAAGAATCAAAGAAGACAAAGAAAAAAGAACGAAGGAAAATGAAGGAAAATGAAGATAACACAAGGAAGAAATAAATAAAAAACAACAAAAAAGAACGAAGGAAAATGAAGATAACACAAGGAAGAAATAAATAAAAAACAACAAAAAAGAACGAAGGAAAATGAAGATAACACAAGGAAGAAATAAATAAAAAACAACAAAAAAGAACGAAGGAAAATGAAGATAACACAAGGAAGAAATAAATAAAAACAACAAAAAAGAACGAAGGAAAATGAAGATAACACAAGGAAGAAATAAATAAAAAAACAACAAAAAAGAACGAAGGAAAATGAAGATAACACAAGGAAGAAATAAATAAAAACAACAAAAAAGAACGAAGGAAAATGAAGATAACACAAGGAAGAAATAAATAAAAAAAACAAAAAAGAACGAAGGAAAAAATAAACGAAGAAAAAAATAAAAAAACAAAAAAAGAACGAAAAAATGAAGATAACACAAGGAAGAAATAAATAAAAAACAAAAAAAAGAACGAAGGAAAATGAAGATAACACAAGGAAGAAATAAATAAAAAACAACAAAAAAGAACGAAGGAAAATGAAGATAACACAAGGAAGAAATAAATAAAAAACAACAAAAAAGAACGAAGGAAAATGAAGATAACACAAGGAAGAAATAAATAAAAAACAACAAAAAAGAAGAAGAAAATGAAGAAAAAAGGAAAGAGAAAAATAGGATAAGCAAAAAACAAGTGAAGAAAAGAACAACACAAGTAAAGGAAATGAAAAAAAACGAAGAATAAGAAAGAGAAAGAAATGGAAGGAAGAAATGAAGAAAATGAAGAAGAAAATGAAAACATCGAAGAAAGAAATGAATCAACAAACAAACAAAAAAGTAGAATATAAATAAGAAAAAATATACATTAAAAAACGTAGAAAAAGAATTCAAATTTAAATAAGAAAGAAAAGAATTAGAGGAAAGAAAAGAAGAAAAAATAAGGACAAAATAACATCAAGAAATAAAAAAAAAAACAAGAAAAGAATTTTAAAAAATGAAGGAATACAACGAGAATAACAAGGAAAAAAAGATTGTTGACCAAGTTGTTCTGGCGTTTAAATATGAAGGGGAAATATTAATGCTTGCTTTCTTCTTAAACGTCAATTTCTGTGAGTTCCTTGCTGCATTGCTTTCGTTTTCTCTTATTACATGCTGTTTTTATTGTTATATCTGTCAGGTACCACGACTTCTTTGTCGACAGGTAATTTTTTATACGTGTCTATTACTTTTCCTTGTGATGAATAATCCCTACGCTAAGCCGTTACCTTCTAACCTGGAACTCACCAGCGTAACACAAAAGCGGATTTCGCTTTGAAAGGTTAGAAGAAAAAAATAAAAAAGGTGGGAAGCAGTTTCTTAAAAGGAAAAGTAAGATAAACGATCATGTGAGCGTGAGTGTGTATTTAATGAGATCGAGAGAAAAAAAAGCCCAATGCCCGTGGTTCTATACATATGGTGACATCTACACATACATGAACTCTCATGTAAAAATACAAAAGCTAATAGATAGATAGATAGATAGATAGATAGATAGATAGATAGATAGATAGATAGGATGCACGGTGGAGTAATGGAGAACGGCTTGGATTGAGGAATCTGAGAGCCGAGTTCGAATTCCAGTTACCTTGGGAAAGGTGTGAATCCTCTTCTTCTCCCTCCAGCTATGGATAAATAGCAGGACAGACCGGGTTCTATAGCCTGAATGGCAACAGGTCTAGGAGAAGGAAAAACTCTGAATTCAAAACCTGTGGAGGGTCGTTTGGGGACCTTGTGGCACGTAGTGCACTAAGTTTCTGTATTCGGCCCTTCAAAAAGTGTGGATGGTCCTGCACGAAACCATTCACCACTATAATCAAATCTCATGTGCTGTTGTCGTATGTCAGTTTCCTAGGAACTGATCTGCTTGATCCTCATACGTCGAATTCGACGGGAGAGTCGAATATGTAATAGGTATATATTATCAGCGCGGATATGTGAATGTTCGGATGGTGTAATGGATAACAGCTCTGAATACGAAATTTGAGTTCCAATAACATGCAAATACTCTTAGTAAAGGTATGAATATATCTCTACCTTCAAATCATGGGTTAAATAGCAAAATTTGTATGGACAAAATTATTGTTGTTCTCAAAATATTGTTAACATTAAAAGAAACATTTGTTTGTTAAATGTTTCAGCTTCAAAATAACCACAAAAAGTTGATAAACCGTAAAAAACAAAAATCAATCAATCGATAGCGTATATATGCACGATCATACGTATAAAAATAGATAGAGAAATAGATAGATTAACAGAATTAGATAGATAGATAGATAGATGTGAAATGACAGATAGATAGATAGATAGATAGATAGATGTATGTGAAATGACTGTGATAGATAGATAGATAGATAGATAGATAGATAGATAGATAGATGGAATTCCTTTTTAGTCGAGTCGGGAACTTTTTAGTATACTCTGACATATTTATGCATAATCCATCATGAGATTAGAATTTATCTATTGAAATGTATACATACAACTCTCTGTAGATAGACAGACCGACAGACTTTAGTTTCGAATAAAGGGTGTAATTGGACTAAAAGTATTTACTGGATTTTTTATTATTATTTTCCGTCGTAAAACGCTTTGTCCGAGAATGCTGGCAGTCTAAATTAAATAGTAGAAGAAATTATCCTGGGAAGTTAATAAAAGGGGTCATTGGAATGAGTATGGCCAGCGAGGAATTTTATCCAAAAAGGAATAACCGTTCTAGCCCGTCTATTTGAAACTCAGACAGATAGAGAGAGATAATGAGATTGAACAACACACAGATATATCTTGTATACTTCAGCATATGCAAATATGCATATGCACATATGTTCATATTAATTAAATGCATTCATACACAGAAATGTATTTGTATGCGTGAGTGCTTTTCCAGCAGGATAATGCCCAACCACATGATGCCTGTGATGTATTCTGCAATATCTTCGACAACAAAAGTTGGCCGTTATGTTCGCCAGACCGGTTAAACATTGTAGGTGTAAAAAAAAAAAACATCCTGAGACGACGACTAACTTGTTCAGTTAACCCACCTACAACTCTTGCATGATTGCACCCACAGATGCAAGTGACCTGAAATAATGTATTACAGGATGATAGTCTCAAGCTGTACGATCGTATCAAGACTTAATTACTAACGCCCAAAGCGAATATGCAGCGTGTACGAAGACTTGATCTAAGTGATATTGATTCACACCTTATTTTGGAATCTGTGCACGCGGGGACCTCTATACGAGAGCAAATTCTATAATAAACATAATAGCTCTGAATTTTAGATATTATCTTTCAAGAAATATATCATAATTATCGTATTTTAGAAAAATCTTAAATTTATAACAATTTAGAATTCTATCATTGCAACAAAAATAAACGACGCCACCGGTACCCTTATCCGTTTTCTTATAAGGAAACATTCAACTTTCTTTGACTGAGAAGTCATTGCTACTGCCTGTTGCAATTTACAGAGTTCTTCTATTGAAACAATTTATCTGGAAAATAGTTTTCTTGTTTCCAGTTATTTTTACTGCCCTTTCTAGTATAGATGGGAGTTTCCTTCCGTTCTTGTTGTTTGACGTCGTGTTGATGTCATTATCTTGATTATGTCATTATTTTCCCTTCGATTTACATAGGCTATCCGCTTTAGTCATTGAAAGTGATTTTGTTTTTACTATTTGTTTGTGATTCTGTAGCGTCACTCCACATGCTTCGAAGAAGGATACTCCTCGAACAAACCTAAAGGCACCATTCGCTCAACGAGAAAACGGTTGTAAACAACTGACAGAAAAGCTGTTATTTTTATATCATTCTTACTTCAGTATCTACCCATATTTCTGAGATGAGGTATTATGTACACTATTTACATTATTCGGACTGTTGTCCTCATCTTTGTCGCCATATTTATTACAACGTTTCGGCCTTTCAGTATCTGTCTATATTTCTGAGATGAGGTATAATGTACACTATTTACATTATTCGGATTATTGTCCTCATCTTTGTTGCCATATTTATTACAAGGTTTCACCGTTGTAGAAGACCGGAGCATACAACGGCCGAAACGTTGTAATAAATATGGCGACAAAGATGAGGACAATAGTCCGAATAATGTAAAGAGTGTACATTCTGACTTCATATTTTTTTAACTCGCCGATCGTCTCATTTAAATAAAGTCTCTGTTAAGTATGCGAAATAAGACAGATTTTTGGAATTTGAATTACACCCTTGTGTAAATTAATTATACAGGAAACTGTGGAGAGCCATGATCAACCACACCCTTCTTCAAATTAATTGCAACAAAACGAATAATTCCGTTATTATTTACTTTTTTGGTATTTTTCCAATGAAACATGATCCAGTGCACAGGTTAGTAATTTATATGTCCATTCTATGAAGTCGTTCCTTGCAGATTGACCACAGATTCTCGATTAGATTTAAATCGGAAGAGTTTCCTGGCTAGTCTATAGTACTTTAATTGGCTCACTGGTAAGGCTTGCCGTTGTGTTCGTGCAGCGTTACAATTTTCGTAAGCTTCCTTGGATTAACGTCCATCGAATACAATGGCTGTAGGATAACTAATCGACAGTCGAGACAATAGTGTCTGGGCGTCACTGATGACGCAATATTTTTCAAGGCCAAACATATTTCATCATACACCCCGAAAATAGATTCATCTTAGTGCCTACCACTGCAAATGACCTACTCTGAGTATAAAATAAACTCTTGTGGGTCTAGAACTGACTGAATGATTAAAGAAAGGAAACTAAAGCTGGTGTTTCAATTAATTTGCACAAGGGGGTAAATAGATTTAGCAATAATTGTTAATCATCTATTATAACCTTGGCAATTTTGAATCTCACGTTCATTTTTAAAATAAAGCAATAATATATTGACTAAAATATATATCTAGCGAGAAATACTACATCAATCAGTGGTAATTTGTTCTGTGGTTGGCTTATATCCGGAGACTTTTTCTTTAGCGTAGCGTCTTTTTGCGTATACTGTAATTATTTAGTGCCATGTCCTTTTAGGACATAGTTGTTGCAGTTTTTGTGTATATATGTAACTAGTGAGTTAGCCCAAATGACTTGACTTACTTTATAGTCCATCAATAGAAGGTTAACCAATCAGAAGACGTAGAACACTCAATCCGTCGTGTATAAAGGCGGACATTTTGTCTACTCTAGCCGAATGTCCAGTCCAGCTTGTCAGGCGAGGAGAACCAGAAGGACGAACTACGCTCTGCTACTTTTACCAAAATATCCACTGATAACCTGAACTACGCTTCCCTACTGTCTTCGAAATATTCACTGCTAACCTCTGGATTCTATACTCGAAGACGACTGTCATCATGAACAACAATAGCTGACCATATCGTTCCACAAACTCGTTTTATTTATTATCTAAGAACTGCTATGATTTCCAGTTGCATTCTACAAAGTTCTCTCCACAAAACAACAGAATATTAATCCCAAAATGGCTGGTAAACAAAGCTAATGTCGACTCTGCTGGGGACGCGAAAATGAATTCATGTCTTTCCCAAGATTGGTTTGTTGGTTTGATTTGGTTTAGTCGTATATCTACCTGTGTGGGTTATTTAATACCGACATCTACAGGGGGATTGAAAAGTAACTCCCTGTTTTATGTATGAGTGGCCAGCCAGTTGCCCTAACTTAAAAAACTTGTGACATTTTTCTTTGGAATTGGTTAAAGGAGCAAGTCTACTATATCAAACCAAAACTTTGGAAGAACTTGAGGGGAAAATACAAGAAGGTCATTCATACCAAAAGAGTTCCTGGTGAAATCAGTTGATATGATTCCTGGGCGGCTCAAGAAGCTGCTAGCGAAATCTGCTACTTATATCGAAATTTAAATAAAATC
>CAHIKZ030000173.1:137500-155000 GCA_903632075.3 Acanthosepion pharaonis
GCAATTAAGAAGACAAAAAAATATTTGACATTGTATTTAAATTTGTGAAGATCATACTTGACTAGAAAGCAAGAAAGCTGAAAAGCGAAAAGTACAAAAGAAGAAACTCTTAACATAGAACTTATGGTTACATCTTGCAATTTCTGCTGTAAACTGGTGAAACCTTGTCTAGTACTACGCTTAAATTCATGGAGTTTAGGTAACATGGAGGTAACTTCATCAGTATCATGAAAATATTTATAGAAAAGGTACAGGAAAGCTACATTAGGACGGTGGGAAGTAACTGAAGACGACATTCCAGGTCAAGACCAATAACATTGCAGACTCTTTGGATTTTACCAATAATTTATAATTATATAACAAGAGGCCCCAGACTAGATGTGGAAGCAATATTTGATGCAGGGATAAATGGTAGACTTCTAAATATGCAAGATATTTAATGTCGGGAAAGATTGTCTAGCCCGACACAGTGGACCAACTTTCCCAGAAGCAGGCCTAGCAGTTGATTCAATATAAACTTTCTACTTCATGTCAGCGGAAAAGGCTAACCAGAGTAGGCGCCATGAGTCAGTATCCTGAATGTTAGAATCAACCATGCTCATGAAAGGTAAAAAGGGTTCTCTCAAACAGTTAAAAGATAGCAGTTTCGTTTTTGAGGTGTATTGATTCGATGAGAATTATTATTTAGGATGTCATTGGCTCATCCATGCTTTTAAATTTGGGAAAGAACATTCATCAGGTGGTTGAAAGGTCAGACAAAATAGTGGCGGACACAGAGTGACATAATTCAAAATCTGATAATACAGAAGTAAATGATTAATATATATATATATATATATATATATATATATATATATATATATATATAATTTGAATTATGGTACTCTGTGTCCTCCTCATATTTTGACCAACCTTTCAACCATCTGATAAATATTTATGAACGTTATCAAATTTAAAAGCATTAATAAAACAATGACACCCTGGCTTTTGTATATAAACACATGCAACAAAATACACTCCTAAATTTGTTTGTATTTTTTTGTATTTTTATTCATGTTATATTTTACCTGAAAATAATTGATATATATATATATATATATATATATATATATATATATATATATATATATATATACAGGGGAAATATTCGTACACATGAAAAATTGTATTTTTATAAATGTAAAAGCCTTAACTAAAACAAATTTTGATACATTTTATGTGTAAAGATACATTTTATTAAAAAATAGTAATAAACTTAATTAATTCTTATTCTAACAGAAATTAATGCATTTTTTTCATTTTAACTGATGAAAAAAGTATTCGTACAGAACAAAAAACGCATATTAACTTAATTTAATACTTTGTGGAATATCCTTTATTGAGTTCAACAGCTACCAGTCTATTCCTGTACGTCTCAACTAATGATTTGCACACATTGAGTCGTATTTTGTCCCATTCTTCTTGGCATATTGTCTTCAAATTCTTGATATTTGTTGGGGCTCTTTTCCCAATTTGAATTTTCAAATATCGCCCTAAATTCTCGATTGGGTTCAAGTCTGGGGACTGACTTGGCCATTGCAAGTTATCAACGTTACTTTCAGCTAACCATTTCCTTGTGGATCTAGCGGTATGCTTAGGATCATTATCCAGTTGGAAAACCCAATCAGGAGGTCGCCGAAGTCTCTCAACAGAACGCATTAAATTGTCTTGCAGGATTTTCTGGTAGCTTTCGGCATTCATCTTGTCACCTATTATTGATATTCTGCCAACACCTTTTGCAGAAAAAAAATAGCCCCAGATCATGATACTGCCACCACCAAACTTGAGAGTTGGCAACGTGTTCTTTGGTAAGTAGGCTTCACCGTCCTTCCTCCACACATGATTTCGATAATTATGACCAAACAACTCTATTTAATTTCATCTGTCCATAGTACTTTTTCCCAAAACGAATATTCTTTATCCTTATGCTCTCTAACGAATTTTAGCCTAGCATCTCTGTGTCGTTTCAAGAGGAGTGGAGTCTTCCTTGGGATGCATGATTTCAGACTGTTTTTGTGTCGTTCATTACTTATTGTACGCTTGGTTACTTTAATCCCTAATGCACGCAGATATTTCTGCAGCTCTTCTCGGGTAACCTGTGGATTTTGTTGGATCTGGCGTCCTAATATCCTTGCTGATCTTAGAGAAATCTTCCTCGGAGCACCTGTTCGTCTTTGGTTTTCGACGCTGTTACGTATTTTAAACCTTGCAATGAACGAAGCAATTCTAGTAAAAGGAATATTCAGATTGTTAGAAATAGTTCTGTAACTGTTCCCATCTTTCCAAAGAGACAAAATGTGTTGTTTTTGTGAAATAGTCAATTCATTACCTTTAGGCATTATTAGAACCTTCTCGTAAAACTAGAAATTACAGAATGCTCTGATAATGGCTAATAGCGTTAACTATAAGTACTGATAACATTACTGGAACATTCTAGAATATACTTTTTTCATAATTAATTGATTATTTTATTCTAATAATTGATTTGTACGAATACATTTTTCACCAGTTAGAATTTTTTTAAAAAAGCATTAATTTCTGTTAGAATAAGAATTAATTAAGTTTATTATTATTTTTTAATAGTATGTGTCTTTATACATAAAATGTGCCGAGATTATTTTATTTTAAGGCTTTTACATTTATAAAAATACAATTTTTCAAGTGTACGAATATTTATTTTTATATATATATATATATATATATATATATATATATATATATATAGGAGTTCATTCCCTGGTCTTTTGAATACAGTAGAGATTTATCCATTGTTTCGTGTTTAGTTCGGTTTAACTTTCCCTTCCTTCTCCTAAAGTATTGTAATTTTCTTCTCCGTTGCAATAATCCTCCGCGTTTTAGTGGCATTATTGCCCTGTTTGAGATAAATGTTTACATATATATATATATATATATATATATATATATATATATATATATATATATATATATATATATGACCATTTCATCTCAAGATCAATATATATATATATATATATATATACAACTAGCCGAGGTAACCGGCATTGCCCGGGTAAACATGACAGCAACTGTATAACCGCACCCCTCGGTATACCCCCACTGTCTCGAAATATTTGTCTGTTTTGCCGCTTGCATGCACTATCCGTTGGTATACTAAGCTACTCCCATCTCACTTTTTTACGCTTCACAAGTGTTTGATTATTTGTCTATATTTCTGAGATGAGGTATTATGTTCATTATTTACATTATTCGAACTATTCTCCTCATCCTTGTCGCCATAATTATTACAAGGACACATGGTACTGTGGGTAAAGGTGTTAGTTAGCTCCAGTCACAGAACCCAAAGAGTGTGTGTTCAATACCCGGTTAAGGCAATGGAGAACTTTCAGAGGGAAATTAACTTGATATAACTGATAACTAACATCCATTAAATATGGCACATGGAACTAGAACAGTCTACCCCAGTGAGTGAAATAAAGGATTCAGTTCGACACTCCAACCACCTGAAGAAGGCCGGACCGTACAACGGCCGAAACGTTGTAATAAATATGGCGAAAAAGATGAGGACAATAGTCTGAATAATGTAAATAAGTGTTTGTTCTTAATAAAAGAATTCCGTCGATAAAATCTTCTTGTGTGTTATACTCGGGGTTATATTGTTTCAATGTTTTAGACATTAAGTAAATTTCCTATGGCCGTAATAACTTTCAAATAGTATAGCATTGTTTACAAATCTTATAATTAAACAAAAACAGGGATGAAGCGTCAGAGCTTGATTCAACTGCAATTTCAAATGCATGGACGCCCCCCTCCTTCTTAGCAAGTTTACTGCTAAGCTTGGGTTAATAAGCGGTTCTTCGTGATTTTTCCCTTTTAACGCTTCGATAATCCTTTTTGAACAGTTTTTTTTAAGTGTGGTTTTTCGTTATACGTAGGGAAACGAGTAGGGCTAAAACCACACTATCTTATTTCTTGCATGATGGCAATTTTTTGTAACATGTTTGAAGAAAATAGGATAAAAAATGAAGTCAGTCAAGTTTTTATTTTAAGTTGAACGAAAAATCCGATTTTTTTTACTTTTTTGTAATTTTTTGTGTGAAGCCAATGTCACAGGAAAACTATCACACACTCTGCATAAACTTCGAACATCAGTTATGTTTTGTATTAACCTATTAACTGACAATTTTTTTTAATGCTCATTTTTTTCCCAGACAGCTGCCTTTGGAGTTGATTTATTCCTTATGTTTAATTTCAGTAGTTACCATTATCGTTTTTATAGAAACTTAACATCAAATATATATATATGTATAAAACATCAAAAAATAATATTGATTAGAAATAATAAAAAAAATACTTTTCAAAATAGTCATTATTTTTCTACTCGTGAAATGTAAAATTACGACAGAAAGTCTCTTCTTACGGCTAATAATAAAAACTTTAAAGGCTAAGTGTTGTAAAATATACCTCTGCAAATACAAGGAATAACATGTAGTGAGATTAATTTTAACAGATCCCCAAATGGGGCTAAATAGAAGGTAACGGGTTAAGTGCATCAGTTCATAAAGTAATAATTTTATTCGCGTGTTGCTTTGAATGAAAAGTTGGGCTTCACCTGCTTAGTACACACAGACAGAAACATAGAGAGCCACACACACAGACAGAAACATAGAGAGACACACACACACAGACAGAAACATAGAAACACACACAGACAGAAACCAGAGCCACACACAGACAGAAACATAGAGAGACACACACACACACAGACAGAAACATAGAGAGCCACACACACAGACAGAAACATAGAGAGACACACATACACACAGACAGAAACATAGAGAGCCACACACACACACAGAAACAGACACACACAAACACAGACAGAAACATAGAACACACACACACACACAGAAACATAAACATACACACACACACACAGACAGAAACATAGTACACACACACACAGAGACAGAAACATAGAGTACACACACGCACAGACAGAAACATAGAGAGCCACACACACAGACAGAAACAGCCACACACACACACACAGAAACATAGAGTACACACACACACAGACAGAAACATAGAGAGCCACACACAGACAGAAACATAGAGTACACACACACACACAGACAGAAACATAGAGAGCCACACACACAGACAGAAACATAGAGAGACACACACACACACAGACAGAAACATAGAGAGCCACACACACAGACAGAAACATAGAGAGCCACACACACACACAGACAGAAACATAGAGTACACACACACACAGACAGAAACATAGAGAGCCACACACACAGACAGAAACATAGAGAGCCACACACACAGACAGAAACATAGAGAGACACACACACACACAGACAGAAACATAGAGAGCCACACACACAGACAGAAACATAGAGTACACACACACACAGACAGAAACATAGAGAGCCACACACACACAGACAGAAACATAGAGAGCCATACACACAGAGACATCTGTTTTACAAAGATAATAGATACAAATATTGTTTTAAGCCCGGAAGATTGCGTTTAAGCCATGAAACGGGCGTTGACATCAATGTCCACTTATGTGGGTGTATATATGTGGGTGTGCGCGCGCGTGTTCGTGCGTTAATATGGCAAATTAGTACGTATGAGGGGATTTTTCTGCGCTTAGCAGTAGGAGAAATATATGTTTTGAATTAAAGTTATCCCTATTTTTAACAGACTAATGTTCATTAATCTGTTTCCCATATAATCTGGAAAGAAAATTCGCCTTATCTAAAAGTTTGCCAATTAACAACAGAAGCCTAACAAGCGCCGATGAATGTTTCAAGTTGATTTGACTTCAAGAACACAATTTTTACCTTAAAGTCATTAAACGAAAAGAAAAACAAGTCTATTATTATAGAAACATGAAAACCGAATAGCTCCCGCTAATGAATTCTATTCGATCGCGTTTTTCTATGCCTTGTAAAGCGAGCCTTACATCTCGTGGATATGAGGACATCTTCCAAATAAACCCTCTGGCAAATCTTTTTATGCTCTGTGTGTGTGTGTCTCTCTCTATGTTTCTGCCTGTTCTTTGTAGCTCTTAGTAAATTTTGTCTGCCAAGTTTATTTTGTTATCTATTAGGAAGGAAAAATTACGTATTTGATTTATCGCAGGTCAAACTCTATGAGAAGAAATATTCATTATTGATATTAAATTAATTTCTGACCATTTGGTTGTGCGTGGCGTGATCAACCTACTACATAAGAACAAAAGAGAAATGGTTTAATGTAAAATATGTAGAGATAACATACCATGACACAAATGTGTGTACAAAAGATTAGAGAAATACCAAGACATTAAACGTGTCCTCTGTTAAGATGTCTAAAAATAAGAAACAATCATAAGATTAAAGAAAAAGGTACGACAGAGATGGAATATGTACACAGAAAAGCTCATACATAAAAACTGTGTAGAAAATCATCTAAGATATATCAAAATTTGGAATGAGCCGTAATAATACATTCTGAGGTTAGGTCAACGTTGGACAAGATGAAGAGCAAGAAATCTGTAAAAGCAGATGACATTTAATATAAATGCTATTAAAAATCCTTAAACAAATTTGGGATCGATAAGATTCTCTTCTTCGTGTTTCTTCAGGACTTCGGATAGCTCATAGATCATAGCTCTCCACGATTTCCTGTCTGTTGTAATTCTTAGTAAATTTTCTTTTTTTTTTGTTTGTTAGTTATCTCTCCTAAACCTTGTTCGACTATTCATTTACTCCACTTCTCTCGGTAGATTATGCATTGTTTTCCTCTGTCCTGTGAGTATCAAATTCTCTAAGCCCTCTTTCCTCGCTAGAAACTTCATTTGTCTGACTTGATAAATAAAATATACGACAACGCTTGACTAGTTTATTAAACATGTTGACGTGTATATTTCTAAATATCTAGTGGGATCACTCTCTCACCTCACTGGGGAGAAGATCCAGACACGACAGAGATATTAGAATTAGTTTAACGATACAAGAACTGAAATAGTAAATGAAATATATCACAGCGGAACACAATGGACTTAACGCAAGTCTACTTCTCTTCCAAGCTTCTTTATTGGCATTAAATACAATTCAAACCATCTGTTATTTTCTGATGTGATTTGCATACTACAATAGTCTGAGAGGGTAGCTTATTAACTACTGTATGACAACGATTTGCTCAGGTTATATCATTTATGATTTCAATAACTGAATATGTTCCACAACGAAATCAGTTTATTAATATAAATACTAAATTATAAAACGTCGAGATTAAAAAAAGAAAAAGAAAGAAAGCATTTTGTAACTGATTCATAATTTAACCTTAAATATATGTCTGTTCACGGAGAGCAGTAGACTTATGTGCACATGTAGATATTTATGAGTTGCTGCGATGGCCCAGATTTTTGTATCCAAGAAACATAAGCCGAGGTTTAATGGCAAGGCAAGTCATTGACGCCATCGCACTGACATGGAAACAAATACTGATGCGCGCGTAAGTCACTTGGGAAAATCTGGGAAATAAATGAAAGTAATAATATAATCAATGCAGCCAGCAATTAACTGTTATGAGAATTGGACGAAAATGTCTGATTGTAATAAAATTAATGGAATGCGCTTGATTTGAATGTTTTGGCTCAGCAAATAATGATTTCGATATGTTTTGCAGCCTTACACATATATATATATATATATATATATATATATATAGAGAGAGAGAGAGAGAAAGAGAGAGATGTATGTGTGTTTGTGTGTGTAATGTTCTCATGTCCTTTGGGAAATTTTATCTTCAAAACTGATAAGCAACAAACAACATTAAATTCTTATATTGGCCACACATGCACAAATCTCTCTCTCTCTCTCTCTCTCTATATATATATATATATATATATATATATATATATATATATATATATATATATATGATAACAGATAATTTTATGTCATGTTTTATTTATACGGCAAAAGTGGTCAATATAAATTATAGTAGTTTAAGATGGATGATTATTAACTATGCCTTATGCGTTCGTAAATGTCTAAATCTTAATTTCGAGCTGAGGATGATGTGGAACAATTGAGTGACTATCATGATCATCAGACCTAACACCAGACAATTTCTTATGGAGTCTACTGAAAGATTATGTTTACATACTCAAGCCGAAAGCAATTCCTGAATTAAATTTCGTATAAATTTTCTGAAATTAATGAAGAAATATATCAAATTGTAGCACTATCCCCTCGTTCTTTGGGGTGTGGGGGTGGCTCTAGTTTACTGCACCAATTAATACAATGTTGTATCTTCTCTCACATCTATCGTATCCTCCCGACCGGTGACCGCTAGTCGTTTTGGTTCGAACTTCAACAAAGAGAATTTTAATCTTAACTAGTTTATTAAACATGTTGACGTGTATATTTCTAAATATCCAGTGGGGTCACTCTCTCACCTCACTGGGGATCTGATCTACGACAGATAATACGTCTACATTATTCGACGTGTAAGACTCGACTCCCCGAAAAACTTTTCTCTATCATCCCCACGCTAGTTCAGCCTATCCTAAATAGACTTCCTTTGTTTTGTCTTGTATCTGACCCCTAAAGTCAAACTAAGGAAGTCAAAGCAGAAATACACTTCTCTGAAAAATAAGCCTGCTAAACTATTATTTAACGAAATGGTTTGTATAAATGTTGGTGCTAGGGTTCATTGTTGTACTGAACATGATATTGGGCATTTTAGACCTGTTAAATAGTTTAATAATCATAACAAATAATCATGTTATTTTGATGTGAAAAAGCACATACACGCGCACACATGCACACACACATATATATAATCATTTTACCTTAATAAATTTTCTTTCAATACTGCAATTTATTTTTGCATTTTATTTTGCTTATTTGAAAGTTGATAAATAAAAAGGGTGTTATGTTTCTTTCACCAAGTATATATATATATATATATATATATATATATAAGTGAACATAGAAGTCGACACTTAGAGGCGACAGTCTGTTTGATGATAGACGCAATCGTCAGGCCACCTAGCATGCGTCTAGCATGAAACAGACTGTCACCTCTACGTGTTGACTTTAATGTTCACTTTTATATTTACACACGCTCTATTTCTGATATTGAGCACTTTATCCCATAAATATAGCACACCTTAAGATTATGTATATATCCAGTTAAGATGAGAACGAATAAAGTACAGTTCCTAATTTCTCAAACATTTTATTTAAAAGAGGACTCAATACAAAGTAGACCAATATTATTTAATTCGGGATAATACAGGGAAAACTTATAAAAATCGCTACACAATTGCAGTCGTGTTTATTTACAACCTCCATGTAACTTCTACCTTTTATCTCTATATCCCATATTATTTTTCGATGAAAAGCCATTTCGTATTTTATTTTCCAAACATATTTCGACAGGGCAGTTGTATTGCAATATTTTCGAAATCTATGATATAAAGTTATAGTATCTTCTTATGAATGCACCGTCGGACCATCCAATAAAAATTTATCATAGAAAGAACGTCTAGGTAGACCTCAAGGACACATGGCAAAGTAGATAAAGGCGTTGGTTAGATCCAGTGACAGCACCCAAACAGTGTACGTTCAATACCTGGTTAAGGCAGTGGAAAAATTGCAGAGGGGAATGAACAGGAGATAACGGATAACTGACATCCATTAAAAACATTTTTTACATTTCCTTTTGTCTTTATTATTCATATTCATATTGTCCTTTTACAGATATATTATTTGTTATATATAAAATTGAACCCCCCACACACACACATCTCTCTCTCCCTCTCTCTGTCTCTGTATATATATATATATATATATATATAGAGAGAGAGAGAGAGAGAAATATAGTCTTAAGATGTGCTATATTTATATATATATATATATTCGTCAGGCCGCCTCCATCTAGCATGAAACAGACTGTCGCCTCTAAGTGTTGACTTCTATGTTCATTTATATTTATATATATATATATATATATATATATACAGAGAGAGAGAGAGAGAGAGAGAGAGAGCGAGAGGGAGATTTTATTTATTTTCTTAGTATCCTTTTTAAAGGAAGAAAGAAAATTACCATGTTGATGCATATTCATTTTATTGCGAGTACTTTCGACATTATCACAATGTCGTCATCGGGATCATTATGTTCATCTGAAAATTAATTATTTACGTATGAAGTGAAAAACTCTGTTTATGTATTCTAATGTCATTTTGGTGATTTTATCACCAATACGAACAATCGACAATTATATATTTACCTTGGACACATATACACCACATTCTCTGGTAGCTTGATAGAGAAGTAAACAATATGAAACAATAATTTCCGAAACCATGTTGTTTGAAGAAATAATATTGACATTAAACCATTTTTTCAAATAAAATTAGAAAGTATTTTGATATAAAGAAAAAAAAAGATTCCATAAAACTATTTTATTTTATGCATCAAGATGAACTCAAAATCCATCCTATGTAATAATAATAACAATAATAATAATAATAATAATAATGTTGATTATGACTTTTCCTGTCCTTAGGGAGATTGTGTCTTCAACACTAATAATCAACAAACTATATTAACTTTTATATTGCTCATGTATGCACCACTCTTTCGTAAGGTGACAAGGAATTAAGTAACAAACACACGCATACACACACACACACACACACACGTGTGTGTGTGTGTGTGTGTGTTGCTGCTGCGTGTGTGTGATAAAATATAGTTATCATTTATGCTATATTTATAGCATGAATTGCTAAATTTCCTCTATAATGTTTATTTAAATATGTGTGGAGACATACTGCAACATTGAATGGCGTCAGTCTATTTCTTGACAACATCTGAAGATGTATGGAATGTAAAAATAACGAATGTTTGTCTTAATTTTTGTTAATTTTTGGTGTCAGTAAAATGGTGCCAAAGGATCATAGAAATGTGAAAAACCGCCGCCATAATTATGAAGAAAGGCGTCAATTGCGCGCGCTTTCTCTTTCTTTTTTCTCTCTCTGTCTCTCTTTCACTTTCTCTCTGTCACTCTTTTTCCTTCTATCTCTCTCTCTCTCTGCTAAATGTCATAAGTTTAAAATTGAAACATCTATGTATAACCGTAAGTTCTATGCTGACAGTTTTTTTTTCGCTTGTGTGAATCTCCCGGTTTCATGTTTTGATTGATTTGTTTTTTATGACTTATCAACCCATTACAGGTTCTTTCAAAGCCAGAAAATGTTTTAGATTGTGATTCTTTTTTTTTTTTTTAGACAATAATGATTTTAGTGATACAACTTAAGCCATAAATGGGTGAAAGGGAGGGATCCATACATTTCTCAAGGTTTATTTGCATGTAAGTGAATATAATGAACCCAACTGGAATTGGAACTCGACTCTCCGTTTAACAATTCCGTTACTCCATCCGCACATCTAAACTTACAGCACGTGGTATTCCCAGGCGGTCACCCATCTAGGTGATGACCAAGCTCGACCTTGCTTAACTTCAGTGATCGTTCAGGAACCGGTGCTTCAGCGCAACATGGCCGTTAGCTACTTTCTTGTTATTTCCTTTTCTGTCAACTTTGATCGTCAGAAATTTAAATGCAACGTCAATGGTTTTCTTCTGTCTTCTTAATTCATGTTCTTTTATTGTTCTCTCTCCTTATTAGTGTTTTCTTTTTATGTCCTATTACACGCCGTAGCCCCTTGCATCTTAGTAGCTTTTTGCCTTGCCTGGGGTGAAATGATTAAACACCAGACGGTAATTTTGCTATGACAAAATATCGTTTTCGTATTTGATTTTAATTTTAAAAATAATAGTACGCTGATATTAATCACAGGCACTTAGGTATGCCATTGATCTTTGTCTGTTTTTTCTTTGTTGTTTTTTATTAATGCTCTGTCAATACAAGGCTCAAGAGGCACTTATGGTAGAGAGTTACTGAATGAAATTGCTGTATGAACGCTAAGAGCAAGATGTAAAAAATGCTGTTTGTGAGGTTATGTGGGAAAGTCAAAGGTTAAGCCTAAACTTGAAGAAGTTAAAATTGTAAGACCCCTGGAAATAATTTTATGTACAAAATGCGCATCTAGAGAGAAGAAACGAACGCATCATACTAAAATTATTATAACTATATGTAACAGTCAAAAGACATTTTTCTTTTAAAAAAGACAGATCAAAAGCCGGTGTGTGCATGGGCGTGTGTTTTGTGTGTGTGTGTGTGTGTGTGTGTGTGTGTGTGTGTGTGTGTGTGTGTGTGTGTGTGTGTGTGTGTGTAATACTTCAGTAGGCGACAATATACTTTGCATTAAACTCATCTCGCTAAACGTGATATTTTTATTCGTTCGAATATCGTTTTTATTCGTCAAAGCAATTTCATTTCGATATTCAAAAACTAAAACGGTCCTTTGTGTATATGAATGGCTTTTCTTCCCCTTCTTACTCGAAGATTTCATGAGGTTTGGTTTAGTTTGGTTTGGTTTGTTTTACGGCTTATCAACCTGAATGTTTGTTTTTTTTTAATGCCGACATCATTTTTATTGCCGGTACTTTTTTTTTTAAATGTATTGCTGATAATACTTTTTTTTTCTTTTTTTTTTTTTCAAAAATGTATTGCTTGGGATTTTTTTTTCAAAAAATGTACTGCTGGTAATTTTATTTCCAAAAATATATTGCTGGTAATATTTTTTTTCAAAAAAGTATTGCTGGTATTAAAACCTATTTTTACACTTCCATAGTGCTTTGACCCCAGTTTGTGGGATTAACTATTTGCCCAAAGCTGGGACCCTAACAGATGCTACGAGCTCAAGTCAGGGTGAACCTGAGAACACCAGCAATTAAGAGGTGGTTGCATGCTCCTCAAAACCTTCTGATCAGAGGCCTTGCTGCTGAATCTAGTTGATCGTCATACCCAGAACGCGGATGTAGTTTGTCATACACAGGACAACCTCATTAGGGGTAGGGGTCTTACCCCTCTGCAGAGGTGCAGTCTGCGTATTCTGAAGACCCAGCCAGCAGGGCATAACATTTCATGAAAGGCTTAAACGTTTCATGGTGATCTTTCGGATATTCTCATTCTTATTATTATTCTTTATGTGCCATCATTGTTTGACGATGTAGGCGATCATGGCTCTCCACAACTTCCAGTCCTTCGTAACGCTTAATAAATTTTGTCTAGTCATTCTTTCTCCTAAACCATGTTCTGCCATCGATTTACTCACGCTCACTAAGTATATTATGTGTCGTTTTCCTCTGTCCCTCTTGCCTTATATCTGACCTGTGAGTATCAGATTTCCCAAGCTCTCTTTCCTTATTATGTACCCATGAGATTTCAACTATATGTTTCCGATGTAAAGTATAAATTTCCTTTTTGTTTCAGTTTTCTTTTTCTTTTTGCTTTTAGAGAAAATTAAAACAAAAAGGAAACTTTGTCATTGTTCGCATCTTCGATTTGATAATGGATCCAAAATTGACTCTTGAGCGGTTATCAATTTGATATGACGCGTATACATCGAAAATTCTGATTTCTCTCTTCATATTTTCTTGTTTTTAATACATCCCTTTAAGATAATGATCATTAAAAGCGAAATTGAAAAATCTTTTATATCGTAAAAGCTCAAGATATTTGCTGTAGCAAAATGTGCTTTTTCTAAAAAAATACTTATCATCTCACAGTAATATTTGTAGTAAAATATAATATATACAGAATAGATTTTAAAAAAGCCTATTAAAAAACAGGAAAATTTATGAATGAATACAGTAAATAACTATAAATATATGTAGCACATTACGATAAAGAGTGTGACGTACATGTAAGTACGCCACTACATTTTCGGCTAAATGTCCATTCGGTTAAATGCCCGACGGTCAAATGTTCTTCGGTCAAGTAATATGGCGAATAGGTTATAACGTACAAAAGAAGTTCCAAATGTTTTCTCACGTTATTATTGTCGAATGCTGCCTTGTCTCGTCGTGAAGGAGAATACCAATTTTCCTATTGACGGACACGATGCAGCTACTGGACGTATAAATGTGCATTTAGTGTTTCATGAAGTTTTAAGAACTCTAAATGAAAAATAAACATTTGATAACATTACTTTTCTTCTATAGAGCTCAATTTTGGGGGGTGGGGTGTGGTTCTACCGAAGGATGTTTAGAATACCATAGACTGAAGATGTGAATAACTAGAAAGTTTTAAGGAAAGTGGAAGTAAATATGATGCTTATACTTCGAATCAGAAAGAGGCAGTTGAAATTTCTAGAACACACAGTGCGGAAAGAGAGATTACAGAATTCGACACATTCCGGGTATAAGGAAGGCAAGAGGCCAGAGGAAAACAGTGAAAAGCCTAAATGACTAGCTAAGAAAAAACTGGGATTGATGGTAAAAAGACAAAGCTTATAAAGAGCTTCCAATATGATGTATTTAAATTTGTGTATGAATATGAGATTATAGATATGTCTACTCTCACTCAGCGGAAGATTATATTTCCTTGAACAAATTTGTTTAGTCAAGAGAAACTTGTGTTACGCAAGACAGACAAGTGATGTTTGTCTGAATATCTTGAAGATAAGTATTTAACATAGATGCCTCCATAGATTCGCGATACATAAAGTTTTAAATGAATTTTTTTTAATGAAAACATCCTTCTTGCAGCTATTATTTTAGTTCTAATTTTAAGCTAATATATTAAATTTAATATTTTCAATTAGAAAAATATTTCGCCATATTTCAAAATTCATTTAAACAGACTGGATTTTTTAGCTGTTTTTAGTGGTATTTTTAGCACGTTTATATTTCAATGTAATTCTCATTTTTAAAAAATATTGCAAAAATAAAATATACTTTTCTCAATCTTTATTTGAGAAATATTACCTGATTTAAAGTGTAATTAATCTGATTTGAAACAAATATTATTTACTTAAAAAATAATTTTGAATTTTGTTTTGTATGTGTATAAACATGTCGATTTTAAATATCACAGAAATGCATTTTTAACCAGAAAGTAGTTGCTTATTTATGGTGTTGACGTGCTGACAGCGTGATGACAGTTCTAATTGTGTTCTACGAGGAATTTATCGGTATAATTGAAGAAAATGACTTGAGCGCCTTTTCCACATCATTTTTAAGTATTCACTAATAAATATTTTCAGTAATCTATTGTTTTATTGAATCGTAGGTACTTTGGCTTTAAATTTAATATAGTTATCGCTCTTATTTTCTGATAATGTGTATGGACGCCGGTATCTACGAAAATCGACATGTTTATACACATGCAAAACAAAATTCAAAATTCTTTTTAAAATATTGGTGCTTGACCAAGATGTTCCGCTATTAACTAATATAAATATTAATTAGGGAAAATTAAGTTATCGAAATTTCCTAAAATTAAGTAAATATGTGGTGGGTAAAAACTGTAAAAAATATATATTTTTTTACCAATTATTTCTAAAATATTTTCATTTATTTGTGAGTATATCCTGAGTTTCATTAAATTCTGACACTTATTTGATTTTTACAAGAAAAACATTTTTTTAATAAAAATTTCGAACATGCTAAAAAGGATTAAAAGATAATTAAATAATCAGAAATACTGTGGTCTTTCCTCTTAATAATAACAAGTCTTTACATATAAAACTTTGTTTTTATTAAATATGTTCCATTTTTCATCATAATATGCTCTTTTTTCCTCGAATTACTGGAGGTACCTAATTAACATGTTGTTTTAACCTGTGCTTAACCGCAAACCACTGGTAAATACACTACTACTCTCACCATAGCTTGACATTATTTAATTATGTTCACCTTATCGGTGCAGTGAGTCACGAGCCATCATTTAAAAAAAATTTTTTTAAAAAAAAACAAAATAATTATTTAAAATCTTTATTTGAACATGAACCCGAGTCGCTAAAACCAGTTAAAAAAAAAAAAAAAAAAACGCTATCACAGCCATGGAGCAACCGTATCTCTCTCTTTCTTTCTCTTTCTACCAAATGAGTCAATGATTTACCTCTTCTTGTGCCCGGCTCCAAGTGAAACAAGAAGAAGCAGACAAAGACTACAAAAAATATTTTGTCTTAAGCTGATGTGTTCTAAAAATGTCTCAGCCCGACCAAGATGAAATTTTTTTAAAAATTCTGATGCATGGTCATTCACTGATATTTTGACAAATGGATTGGGTCGAGAAATTTTCAGCACCACCACGTACACCAGTTACACTCACGTTTTCGTTTTATCATCCAACTGACACCCCATGTTGCCTCTCCCATACTCTTTCATTCTCTTCCGCCAATATTTCCTGCAATATCTCGAATAATCTATTTGGAGAAAAAGCTTCCGAAATAGTGTCTGTCACCTTCGAAATCTTTATGTCTAGCATAGAAAAACACTTCATTTTTAGCCATTTTCTTGATGTTATCTATTTTTTGTGTTTTAATTTCTGTCAGATGAACTATAATTTATATTTAGTTTCCTTTCAGACATTCTTATGTGTTTGCGTGTGTGTTTTCATTATGACAATGCTTTTACTAATAATCTGTCCGATAATGATCCAAATATTTTCGGACATGTTTCTTTTTTTTATTGTAACACTGCAAAAATCGTAGATCTTAACGAGATTTTAACTAGAGCAATAGCATTAAAATGGTATAACCTGAAGAATAAATCAATTCCATTGCAATCTGCCAATTAATAAGAACGCGGAATCAGCGACAACGCTAACTCAACATTTGTAAAGAAATCATATTTTGATATTGAATGGGGAACAAAAAAAAAGATTAATTGCTGCATAAATAATGATTCTTTTGAAATAATGATAAAATTGTTTTGTAAAAAAACAATAGTTTAACATAATGATCCTTTGTACTTTGCATAAACGGTAGTTTGCAGCGAGATTATATTAACACAAAACTACTAAACTATTAAAGTATTTTAGCCTTATTTGCAACTTAATAGTGATGATTTTGTATTCGAACTCATAAAAACTTAATCTTATAATCTTAATCGCCTTTATAATCTTAATAAAATCATAATTTAAACTAAATCTAACCTTATACCGAATCATTCATTTTCTAAAAGAATATAACACCAGATATATTCAATGCTATCTATAGAGTAATTTTTCATTATTTATTTTCAAACAATCATAAATTCGGTGATAGTCTGCAAGCAAATAATAATAATAATAATTATAATAATAATAATTGTCTCTTAAATATATCAAGAAAAAACAGCAGCCAAATATTGATAATTGCACAAATGTATTAAGTTTCATCTTATGAATAAACGGTGTGATCACGACAGTGTGTCGTAGAAAATAAAGTATGCAAAATGCAAACATACTTTAAATGAAAGAGACTTGTTTGTTGAAAACGAGGGAAAGAGGTTGACTGCAATTTTCTATATCATTTCCCTTTAGGAAATTTCGCGTTTTTTTATTATC
>CAHIKZ030000173.1:160000-277500 GCA_903632075.3 Acanthosepion pharaonis
GATGACAACTGAACCAGCAGTCAACTGGCGTTTGAGAGTTACTGGTTCGATATTTATAAGTTTTTGTTTTCAGAATTTACTAAATAGATAAGGTGTGCAGTTTTTTTCCTGTTTTCGCTTTGCGCCATTTTTCCTATTTTCCCAATTGTGCCATTTTTACAGTACCATTTCTATCCGTCACATTTTTACCATGCCATTTCTATCTGTCCCATTTTTACCTGTGCTATTTTACCGTGCCATTTCTGTTTGTCCCATTTTTACCCGTGCCATTTTCACAGTGCCGTTTCTATCTGTCCCATTTTACTTGTGCCTTTTCACCGTGTCATTTGTATATGTCCCATTTTTACCTGTGCCATTTTACCGTGCCCATTCTAGCTGTCCCATTTTTACCCATGTCATTTTTACAGTGCCAATTCTATCCGTCCCATTTTACCGTGCCATTTCTATCTGTTCCATTTTACCTGCGCCATTTTACCGTGCCTTTTCTATCTGACCCATTTTTATCTGTGCCATTTTTACAGTGTCATTTCTATCTGTTTTATTTTTACCTGTGCCATTTTATAGTGCCATTTCTATCTGTCCCATTTGTACCAGTGACATTTTACCTGTGCCATTATTACGGTGCACCACTACAAACTTCATTTCAACAAGGAATGTTAATAATAATTAATTATTGGATGGTACATCAAATGTTACTAAAACTTCATTAATGTTCCCCATTCATTCTACTTATAAAGAAGTTACTCTTCATGCATTTGTAACAAAATTATGAAATTCTAATATTTGTGAAAATAAAAATGGCGTCCTATATAGCATCATATACAATAATCGCTTTACTGCTTTAACGTGGACATTGTTCTCTTGTTCCGAATGATGTTAACACATTGATGTCCCCTTTACAATCCGATATGAATGATAAAAGATATAAAATAAAATCCAGTATTAACTAAAACTTTCTAAAAAACAACGTACCATATTAATTATAAGTTTATACAAATACGAACCCTGTATTCCTGAACAATTTTAACCCTTCTGCCTCCTGAGCTCCAGAGTCAAAATTCGCAAATAATTGGTATGTAATGTTTCACAGTAAATATAAAAATAGTTACAAGTGTTTACCCACCGTTCAACCGGTGGCTGGTCATTAAGTCATTTTTCTCTATCACTGTTTACCCGGTGGCTGGGCATTAGGTCATTTTTCTTTACCACTGGTAAAGCGGTGGTCAGGGCTCAAAGTTTTAATAAAAGGTTGCTCACTCTGACGAATTATTGCCCATCGTCTCATTTATAGTACGCTGGGTTTTAATAGGTCAAAGTAATTTTAATATATACATTAGAATCCTTGACAACCGAAGAAGGCCTTCCGGATATGAGGAATTGGTTACAAAGTCCGGATATGAGGGGTTATATTTAGATTAAAATAAAAGAACTGAAAACAGGTTTAACATTTATTTTCATTGTTTTGTAGTAAACAAAATAATCTAATGGCAAGTGAAATTTAAGGGAAATGATTTTAAGAAAAAAGAAATAAATTATGTAAGGTTAATGAAAATTCATTAAAGTAATTATGTCACGTATGCAAAACAAATAATATAAAGAGGATTTTTTTAATCGTTGTTGCATGATGATTCTTTCTCAACTTTTCTGTATTTCCTTTTGATTTTGCTCTTGATTTTTTTAAACAAAATACACTTTTAACACTGCGTGCATTATTGCAATTGTCACAACTGAATGCTGGCTTTCTTTCCATAAAACTGACAACCTTTTCAATAGATTTTTCAATTTCAGTCCAGATTTCATCACTTTGATGCATCCCGTTGCTATCTTGCTGCAGATGTGTCTCGTTGTCATCCTTTCCTCTTATTCCCATCATCTTTTGAACCAATACAAGCCATTAGGGTGAAATATGCATAAGCAATTATCTAAAGTAAATTTCCTGAAAAACAGAAATTTCAAATCAGTTACATATCACCCAAATAGTTCAAATCTACATATCAAAATCATGTCCGGATATGCGGGATTCCGGATATGAGGGATTTCGGATATGAGGGATTCCGGATATGAGAGATTGTACTGTAATTGATAATTTGAGGGTAATAAATATAAAACAATTTAATTGGCATGGTTTTAATATTTACAAAGCTATTTGTTAATATTTACGTTCACTATAACCATAAGACTATTGAATGAAACATTGGTGAAGGATAATGGACGCATCAAGTGAGAACAACTTACCTACATTAAAAAATGGCATTCAAAATCCAACCTCTTGTCTAATGTTTAAAAACCAATTTCTAGCACCATTGCAAAATAAGTATTTCACCCTCAAGCCTTAAACGTTTACTGACTTTAGCTTTGTCCGAGACAGAGCAATAATTATAGGGCACTCAGTGCTCCTCGGAATCGTTACATTATGACAATGGATGGCTTTGCGGTTCTAACTCTAAGCTCAACTCACAGACACAGTATCTTATTTATGTCAGTTTGCAAACCCACCCTCTAACTACAGAGCTAAGTAAAGTAAATGTTTAAATGGAGTTAATCAGTGTTATGTGAGTTTTTTTCTGCTTGTCACGCCAAGTACATGTCCCCATGTGATTTAACCTTGTCTCTAATTGGTTTTCAGAGTTGCCGAAGTCATTTTCTTTCGACCTTTTAATCATTGTTAGAAACCACTTATTCAAATTAGCAATTTAGATTAGATAAGAGATGCAAGGAGGACGGCCTATGCGAATCAAATTGTATTTTCTTAAAAAGGCACATAAGAAAATTGATAAGAAGAAAACAGATAAAAAATAAATCTCCTCAAATATAAAAGTTTGATTCTGAAAAATATCCTTTTTTTTGTTTTTTTCCCTTTTTAGCATTTTTTTTTTTTGTTGAATATCAAACTCTCGCTTTTCTCTACATTTTGTTTTACTATGATTAATTAAAAACACGTTTTTTAACAATGGGTGAATCAGTTGTTCTAATCTGATTTTCGAAAAAAGCAACGTTTACACGCATGGAGCGATGCGAAACTCTCTCATAAACATACAATGTGGATGCGTGGTATGACAATACAGGCGAATATCGTAGTTAGTGCAATTCTCTTTGCAAATTTTGTTGTCAATGGAAGAGTTTCATATTCATAATTGAGTCTAGCGAAGGTCAGTCGTTTTACTGCAGAACAAAAACAAAAAGAGGAGCAAAATAATTTTATTTTCAATAGTTTGCATTTATAGTCGGTTGAATTTTCTAGGCAAATTTTATTTGCTACTCGCTTCTACTGGTTGGGGGCCTCGCGTAGTGTAATGGCTAACAAGCTTATCTTTCTACATCAGTTACGACTGAATGGTGAGTTCGTTCCTCACTAGGTACCTAATGCTTTCGGCCTTGTGCCACATCTAAGCTACACATAGAAAATCACCATACTGCTATGTGTTATCTATCCTCTTATATGAAAGTACTGCATAATCTCCCCAACGTTGAGGAGAAAACCAGATATGGTTCTTTCAGAACGATACTGAAAATTCCATTGACGGAGCGAGTAAGCAACAAGAATTGGTTAAAGAAAACGGTAACAGGAAGAACAATTCTACTCAGAATCAGGAAAAAAATAACTAAAACCAAGAAAGTGAGAACATGGAAAATGTTTTTACAGATGATGTAAAATGTGATACCGAAAGCTGAAAACGCATTGCAATTGTGAAAGATGCCTTCCAAAAGCACAGCAAAGTATTAAGAAAAAGGAAAATTTAGAAAGAAAAGCGTGCTGAACTGCTATGTAATATCGGCAACATAATAAGAAAAGATGGCTCGGAAAAATGAACCTTCAAGTGGACAGGTTTATGGGCAATGAGAGATAGAAGAAATCAGCGAGCCACTTACCTGACGAGCTTGTGTTAATGGATGGCGTAACACTGCACGGGAGTCTTAGCAAAGAGAGGAAAACTGCTAAAAACCACAAGGAAACGAAGGCTGTGGAAAGCCATGACCGCCTACATACTGAAGAAACGTGGTACAGAGAAGTAAAAGCTACACAACATAGTTATGTGAATAAGCCTAAAATAACATGTTTACAAAAAAAATGGTAAATCTTTTTGTTCTATGCGTAAATGTGTTTTCAAAAATGCAAATACAAATTCTAAGATGTGTGAGACATTACTCTTTGATTTTTTTTTGGGTGGAATTTTCAATTGTTCTTGAACTATAAGGCGTTTTCTAACCACTTTTATAGAAAAAAAAAGAAACGAAAAAGATTCCGTTTCATCGCAATAATAAGCAGATATCGATAAGGAAAATGAGAAGAAAGGAATAAACATCAATTGTAAAAAGACAGAATGTTTGGTTAGCAGAATTGGAACAGCCCAGTATGTAAACTAAGAATTAGAAATCAAGAAAATACGAAAATTTAAATATCTGGAATGTGTTTTCACAGAGAATGGAATATGTGACACTGAAAACAGAAAATGCATCGCAATAGTGAAAGATGTCTTCCAAAAGCTCAGCAAAGTATTAAGAATGAGAAAAAATTCGTTAGAATCAAACAAAAGGGCGCTGAACACATATATAATAATGATTCCTTTGTATAAGAGTGCATGATAGACAATGTCCTCATAAATGAAGTAGAGACTTTAGGCAATGGAAATGAGTTTCTACACAAGGATACTGAGAATACAATTGACTGAACATGTGATTAACGAGGAAGTTTAAGGAAAATGGAAGCAAAAAGACGCTTTACCTAGAATCAGAAATACAAATATATAATGAAGAAAGAGGACTTGGAGAGTTTGACACTCATTGGAAGACAAGATGTACAGAAAGTAGCGAGTAACTTGTGTCAAGATTTTGTGTAAGTGGATGGAAAAACAGTGACTGGGAGTAATAGTGAAAAAAACGAACCTTGCTAAAAACTACAAAGGATATGATGTTGTGGAGAGCCATGATCTTCCACTACCGAAAGGGACACAGCGCATAACAAGAAGAATGCTTGATAGTGTGAATTTATAAGAATATTAATAATTAATGTAATAGCAAGAATAAAAATGAGAACAGCAACAAAACAAAATAATTTACGTTGAGCTGTATTTTCATGCTCATCTTTGTAAATATATAATGGGTTCATCTCGAAGTTTCTCGCAAATTGGACAAATAAACCGATGTTATTCTTCGGTTCTAGTTTGGGTCGGGGTGCACAAAAAACTGAATGTTTACAATGAAACGAAAAGGCTAATGCCGTTTCCAATATATTTGATTGCCCAGTTAGGGATTTACTTACATGGTCTGGTGGCTAGATAGTAGACATTTCGGATATCTGCTAATTCTCTCACGGCAGGCTAAAGGATGAAATCTTCTTTTAAGCTGGCGAGAACACCGACTCTCATATCATCCCTCTTCCCATCTCTAACACAGCACCATAACGGTATGTCCGGAATCATCTCGCGGGACAGTCTTTACCACATCAAAATGCTAGCATTGAAACTCTTGTCAGTTCTAACTATTTAGAATTGCCTGAAAAGCGGAATTTTCTGATTTCCGGACAAGTGGAGATTGTTCCCGAAAGTTTTTATTTATTTATCTATTTATTTTATTTCCGTTTAGTTTGCCGTTTTGATGATCTTCCTTCCTAGATCTTACTGCTGGTCATAAAATTACCAAACACATGAAACTATTTAAGGCCTAAATTGACTTCGTATTTGATCAAATGACAGTTAGGTTCTGTTCTGTACTTTATAAATTTTATTTAACCTGATTTTTTTTTCATTCAGCCATCACTTATAATTCTTTTATTTGTCACTTTATTAAACCCAATAATATACGGACAAGTTGTTCATCCACACGGTAGGTAGGTATTGATCTGTGAGGAATATTTTTATATATAAATTTGATGCCTTTTAAAAACATTATAGTAATTAAAACTGCATTAGTTAATTAGATGGAAAACTTCAACTATATATACAACGTGATTTCTGGAATTAAAAAGACTTTTCCCCATTTTGCAAACCTATAAAAAAAGTTCCACTTTAGCATTATCTCCATTCATTTATGTCTCGTGTCCATTCAGGAACATTGGCAATCATAGTTCTCCTCATCTTGCCAACATTTGTAGCTCTTAACAATGTATGTCTTTTCACTATCCTTCTCAACACTGTTCTTTCATTCATTTACACACGCTCGTTAGGTTATTCCCTGTTTCTCTCTCAGCTTGTACCTTGAATATCTCCCTGTGAGTGTCAAATTCTACGAAGCCGTCTTTCCCGATTATGAAACCTAGAAATTTTCTGATTCTAAGTAGATATATTTTTTCTATTCTTATTTACCTTAAAACCTCCTTGTTGTTTACATTTTGGTATTCTTTTGTAGATCCACATTTTTGTTGCCTCAAGTCTCCTCGTCCACATTTACTGATATATAGGAGGTTTAATATTACATAGCCGTTCAGTACACTTTTCTTTGTTTCTAACGAAATTTCCCTTTTCTTTTATAAATACTTTCGTTTAGCACATTTTGCAGTTCCAAAGCGCCTTCGATTTTCTGTAATACATTTTCCGTCCTCTGTTAAAAAAGAAAAAAAAAACTTTGCATAGTTTGAATTTCTGTACTTGATTTATTTTAAGATCACCATTTCATATATCGCATTTTGTACACTTACTTTTACTGACTATCTTCTGATAATCGATAATTTTCTTCTTTTCCTTTACTAATTTCTCTCGGGTTTCTTTCTGTATCTATTATCAGCAAAGTGCCATACGCGTATCTTGTGTTGTTAAGACTGTGTCCACCAATAATAAATTCTAGTCCTCTTAAGATCGCTTATCTCTAATGATTAATTGATTGATTTATCGATTAGCGTTTTCACGGTTTATCAACGCTTTACGGGTTATTTAAAGCCGAAACATATTTGGAATTGTAAGAATAATTCATTTTGCGAGAGAATTTTACATTAACTATCCTTTTTTAAAATAACAATGATTTTTCCTGATACATTTCCTACTGTGTCTGTCTATATTTCTGAGATGAGGTATTATGTACACTATTTACATTTATTCGGACTATTGTCCTCATTTTTGTCGCCATATCTATTACAATGCTCCGGCCTTTCAGTATCTGTCTATATTTCTGAGATGAGGTATTATGTACATTTTTACATTTATTCGGACTATTGTCCTCATATTTGTTGCCATATTTTTTTACAACGTTTCGTCCGGTGTACGCTCCGGCCTTCTTCAGGTGGTTGGAATGTCGAACTGAACCCTTTATTTTGCTCTCTGAGGTAAACTGTTCTAGATCCATGTGTCATGTTTAATGGATGTCTGTTATCAGATATCTCCTGTTAATACCCTCTGAAAGTTCTCCAATGTCTTAACCAGGTATTGAACTCACACTCTTTGGGTTCTCTCACTGGATCTAACTAACGCCTTTATCCACTGTGCCATGTGAACTGATAACTGACATCCATTAAACGTGGAAGTAGAACAGTCTACCGCAGAGAAAGAAATAAAGGGGTCAGTTCGACATTCAACCACCTGATGAAGGCCAAAACGTCGTAATGAATATGGCGACAAAGATGAGGACAATAGTCCGAATAATGTAAATAGTGTACATAATAAGTCATGTCAGAAATATAGACAGATACTGAAAGGCCGAAACGTTGTAATAAACATGGTGACAGAGATGAGGACAATAGTCCGAATAAGGTAAATAGTGTACATAATACCTCATTCCAGAAATATAGACAGATATTGAAGGGCCGGAACGTTGTAATAAATATGGTGACAGAGATGAGGGCAATAGTCCGAATAATGTAAATAGTGTACATAATACCTCGTCCCAGAAATATAGACAGATATTGAAGGGCCGGAACGTTGTAGTAAATATGGTGACAGAGGTGAGAACAATAGTCCGAATAATGTAAATAGTGTACATAATACCTCGTCCCAGAAATATAGACAGATATTGAAGGGCCGGAACGTTGTAATAAATATGGTGACAGAGATGAGGGCAATAGTCCGAATAATGTAAATAGTGTACATAGTACTTCATCCCAGAAATATAAACAGATATTGAAGGGCCGGAACGTTGTAATAAATATGGTGACAGAGGTGAGGGCAATAGTCCGAATAATGTAAATAGTGTACATAATACCTCATCCCAGAAATATAGATATATATTTATGGGCCGGAAAGTTGTAATAAATATGGTGACAGAGATGAGGACAAAAATCCGAATAATGTAAATAGTGTAGAATTCCTATTATTTAACCCACATTTGGGTGGATGAAATGGATTTATACGTTTCGGAATGGTATTTGCTCATACGTGAATGCAACAAATCCGATTCGAACTTGCCTCTCTCGAATTTCTCATTTCTTAGATGCTATCCATTACACCACCCGCACATCCACTCGTTGTAAAGTTTCTTAAGAAGTAGCATCCTTGACGTACACCCCATTCTATATTTGTGTATTTACTCCATTTTCATTCGTATGATGGCTGTTTGCCTCCTGTAATTGGACTGGATTATTCTATCTTTTCTGAATAAATTTAAGTTTTCCTCACAGTTCAAATAGGTCTTTGTGTCGAAATGCTATTGTGTAGGCCTATGATATATGGAAGTACATTATATCGTACTTGTGATTTAAAGCCAATTCACTAACTTTAACTCTAAATGCTATTTTTCCTCCAAAAAAGGAAAACATTCACACAACGACAACCATGATCAAACAAAACAGATTAAACTAAATAGGAAAAATATATTTTTATGAAAGATATTAGGGTTTCAGTTTTTTGTAGCTTCCACAAAATATTTTATTTATATTGGAATTCACATTATTATTGCTGCACCTAAAATAAAACATTATTAATTTTGCATAAGCTTTAAAATTCGCCGTTGGACCAGTGGTTGCAGTCATTTTGTGCAGAATGTTCAAATGCTCGAAGGAATTTCTTTACAAAAAAAAAAGAAACAAAAACAGTTTATATTGAAGAAATTAAATTAGCAAGTATTTGAACGTATTTCTGAAACATAATTTGATTGTGAACTCTATATTTTTCATACAATTCTTTCAAAAAATTAATCAAGCAATAAAATGATTCATATTTTTTGATGCTATTTTCACAAAGTGAAATATTATCAAGTCAAAAAGTTACTTCCTGAATGAATAAAAATAACTTTTATTGCTCGAAGATAAATCTTGGCACTGAATGTCTTTTGGGAGCACAAAATTTTAATATAGCTTTAAAAAGCTGGCATATTAAAAGCAATATAAGAAGGAACAAAGAGAAAGAAAAAAGAACATTATAATTAGAAAATTAGCATAAAACGGGTAAAGCGAAACAGAAAAAGTGAAATCGTTCGTTCATTTATGCAGTCCGTGCATTTTGCGCCGCTTTGGTCACACACATGCCCTCCATCTCGCAGTTCTGGTTCGTGGTGACATTCAGGGCAGAATAATAAAATGGCTTGCCGGTTTCTTTTGCACCGGCGATGTTACGGTTACTCTGTCCATTCCTTCAGAATTTAAAGAGGCAAGACCTACAAGACAGAAAATGTTTTGAATTCAGAGTTTTCCTTCTCCTAGACTGCCAAAGATATATAGAAGCCGTGCGCAGCCCAGACTATATAGCTCTAGTCTCGGTCTTACCGACAGACCCAAAGGAACACGGGGCATTATATTTGGTACCGGATTGTCTGCTAGGGTTGCCTGAAAGTTGACAGTGTTGATCGTCAACATTCTAAGGGGTTTTCTATCTGTATTTACTTCCATGTCTTTTTCGTATTTTGGATATGACCACAAGGCAACGGAAATTTAAAACCAACGTTTTTCTAGGCTGTTGAGCTCCATCTACCCGAAGAATCTGGTTACGAGGCCGATTCTCCTGCTTCAAGCTAGACTTATCCGAGGTTATTTAAGACGCATGCCACTGGAGCATTATATAGATAATGCGAAATACGTCACCACTATTACCACGGCCATGACAACCTTTGGAACATAATGTATGTATATAAACGTTTATGTACAATACGTGTTTAAGAAGCTTTCGAAAAGGGAAGTAATAATAATTAAAGCTAAAAAAGTGTAATAAAAGAAAGAAAATAGTTATAAATGAAGTTGCCATATTTGGGCAGGAGTCACCCAGTCCTCACTTTTCAGTATCGATAGTGTTCAAAAGGGTCTCCGAGTTCTTTTGGGTGACGAATTATTTACTCCCCTCCAACATCTCTCTCACAGGCAGGATGTCGCGAGTCTTTCTCTACACTCTCGCTACTTCCATTGAAAGTGAATTTATTTACATTAGTTCCGCCAGGCCTAACCTTCACAGCCTAAAATCCCCCCCCATGCCACTTACATTGTAGCAAACAACTCACATTGCCTCCGTATTCCATCGGTGAGAAGTAAGTTCCACTCGAACAGCATCTTCCCGCGAAACACTGCTCTGTGAAACAGACTCCCAAGAGGATGCTTCCCTGGTGCCTAGAATCTTAACCAGTTTAAGCCTAGAGTTATTCAGTATCCTCTTATCCTATCCGTATAAACTGCACCTTAACGTTACCCTCTACCTCAAGTAGCCTACGGGCCTTGTACAGGGTAAAAATTGCAGAGACACAAAATATCCTTTAAACAGTTTGATTGTTTAAGGATAATTATGATTTATCAACCCTTTACTGAATATTATTTTGAATAAAAAGAATATTTCTTTCTTTTTTCGTTGAACGAATATTTCATTAAAAATATTTGGGGTAAGTAGCAATGATTTTTTTGTAAATGCAAGTTCTATTATTTAACTAGAAGAGCGGAGAACAGATGGATTCCTCAGTATCTCTCTATATTTCTGAGATGAGGTATTATGTACACTATTTACATTATTCGGACTATTGTCTCATCTTTGTCGCCATATTACAACGTTTCGGCCGTTGTACGCTCTGGCCTTCTTCAGTTGATTGGAATGTCGAACTGAACCCTTTATTTCGCTCACCGGGGTAGACTGTTCTAGTTCCACGTGCCATGTTTAATGGATGTCAGTTGGCAGTTATCTCCCGTCTCCAACTTCTCCACTGCTTTAATCGGACCAAATTGTGTGAGTTCAATACCCGGTTATATATATATATATATATATATATATATATATATATATATATATATACTTGTGTGTGTGTTACACACACACACACACACACACACACACACACACACACACACACACACACACACACACACACACAATCTTCAGGTTCAAATATATAATAACCGTTATGGAGTTCACTTTCTCGTGGGGATAATTCAGTAGTGTCTTAAAACTTGTTTATTTAATTATTATTGCATAAAATATTAGAATTTAATATTAATAATTTATATCATTCAAATTCTTATGTTCGAAAGGCGAAGAATTAAATAGATAATAAATAAATAAAATTATAAAATTTATTTCAATTTAAATTTGGATTCGAAAGTAAACAATATATCAAGGGGAATAACTCCTTATTTTTACATAAAATATTTGTAACAATTAACTTACCCTAGAACACAGTGGAAATATAATATGGAGGTGCAAATTTAAAACTATAAATCTAATGTAATTATAAACTTGAAATTATATCTAAAACACGTTATAAATTAATCGAGTAGAGTAATACTGGATCGTATGTGTATATATATATATATATATATATATATATATATAAGAGGCTGTAGTGGTTCCAACGAGAGAAAAGTATGTATATTTCCACATATTAGGACAAGGAATCCTTGTGGTGGGATGGTGTGTATGTGCGTATGTGTGTGTATGCATGTATATGTACAAATGAGTTTACTAATTCCTCGTCGTAAGACAGTATATGTATGGAGGGGAAATATACGCACGCATATATACACGCATGCTGACAGAAACACACAAAAATGGAAACAGATCCAAGAACACATAGGGGTCAGTAAAACATTTAAAGATAAAATGCCGATAAGTAATTCATCATTTCGCTTGGACCAACCTTAATTGTGTTATGACCCTTCGCGCAGAACTCTTCATTGCCAATTTAAGAAAGAAATTCGGATTACTAACACAAAAACAGAAAATGTCTCATATCGAGAATATTTAACAATGAAAAACATAAGAAAAAATCAATTATTTTTAATATGTGAAAATCTCCGCTTTTACCTGAAGATGGTCGCGAGACCAGAAACCCGTGTAGTAAAATTATGTAAAACAAAGCATAATATTTTTTTCTAAATAAATTCACATTACAACCAAAAACGTTTGCGGCACCTCTCTTCTCTTCTTTTAATATACATACATATATATATATATATATATATATATATATATATATATATATATATATATATATATATATATATATATATAAGAAATGCTATTAATGATGGGTTCTAAGAATATTAATATTTGTTGCATATTAAATAAATTTTCGCAATCTCTTTCAATCGGGGTCAATATGTTTTAGCAGGTGCGTGGAGTTATAAATACACGTAGACATATTCAGGCCTCGTGTTCAGCAAGTTTGGGTTATTTACGTGTTTTAATATAAGCTTTTTCAACAAACACAAGTTACATCTCTCTCTCTCTCTATATATATATATATACATATATATAGAGAGAGAGAGAGAGAAAGAGAGAGAGACAGAGAGAGAAACAGAGAAAGAAAGAGACAGAGAGATTCATATATATTCATTTACACCTGAGATCCTCTCGTTTTCATTTTTTTTTATTCGTTGCGCGTACGTTGCCTCATTGCTAACGAACGTAGAGCCGCACCGTAATATATATATATATATATATATATATATATATATATATATATATATATATATATATATATATATATATATATAGAATCCCCGACCCAAAATGGCGTATTGTTACCATGTTTCACTCAGTCAGCTTCTTCTTTGAGAACTGTAACTTTATGGATCAGACTCCCGAGAGTATGCTTCCCGATCACTGGGGTCCTAACCTCTTCAAGTCTAGGCTCAGTTATTATCTATCCCACATATCCTCATAATATTCACTTCTTACTTCCTTCAGTTTACGATCCCACAACAATCTCGTTTAATAACACTCTACCTCGGATGATTTTTCGGTTCTTTTATTGGGTAACCATCAGTCGAATGCCTTGTAATGTAGACCGATTTAGTTTTTAACGTTTCATTTCCTTGATTAAGTATTTTCTGTTATTTCCTTTTGTAAACTTTGAGAATGTTCTCACTTGCGCAATTTCATATCTGAGATAGGTCTGAGAATGGTGAAACGTGATCTTAATCCTCAATGGTAACCACCAAACAATATGAACAAGAACATATCTGAATAATAATAATAATAATAACTGAACGAGATCAATGTAATCATTGCGAGATCGATTTTCGGAGTTGTTGCCTTCTGCTATTCTATGCTATATATTGATATATCTATAATTTGGTATATTATCTGTTTTCACTTTGGATCACTACAATCTTAACCTCTTCAAATCTAGGCTCAACCATTGTCTATCCCACATATCCTCATAATATGCATTTCTTACCCCAACCCCCACCTTTTAAGATCTCTCAATTATGTCGTTCAATACCACCCTACTTTGATAGGTCCTTGGTCCGTGTCGTGTATAGACAATAGTACTATTAAATATTAAACGATTATTACTTATGATATGTCCCGGAAAGGGATATATTTGTTCGAAGTAGCAAAGTGGTTGTTGACTACTGTAACCGGGTAGGACAATCTATGAGGTAACCGTAATGGACTGGTCCTCGTCGTAGAGGTAGGCAATATGCGTAGGCAATAGCCGAAGACAATAGACGTGGTCCATGTACCTCCACATTAGTCTGTATTTATGGCTGACACCAGCCAATCATATTACTCTGAGGGGGAACCCAGGTGTATGCATATTTATTACATCAACTTAAAGGCTCAAAAGCCACTGCTTTTTCTCTTAGAGAGCGTGGGTAATGGTAGGGACTTCATATTTTGTTTCCAGCACCTCTTGGTATTCCCCTTCTTTTTCCACCTTGTATATTTCAGTTGCTGACCACAGCATTTTATTTCCCGATTAGATCTCTAAGAAGTGAAAGACGAAAACTGGTGACCTTTTCTTATTTCGATTTACTTGCCTTATGATATTTTTTTCTTTTTCCTTTTTCTTGACCTTCGAATGGTGCTTTGAATATATCTACTTTGAAATTTATATTAACGTTAAATAACAAATATTCGTATAACAATATAGTCAGGAAAGTTGTGGAAATGACACTTAGAGCAAGCAATGCACTTAGAGTAGGCAATAATGTGTGTCATACAGCCACAAGAAAATGTCTTAGGCGTAAATACGTTACAACTTACCAGATAAATATTTTCAGCAATTTCTAATGAATTGAAAAATGAACTATACTAGTTTTAAAGAATAAATAATACACGTTAAAAAAGGTGATTGAACTTTCTTGTAGGGTCAACTGCCATCTAACACAATAGGAAAGACTGGGATCTATAGCCATGGATGCAGCCAGTGAAGTGATGACACGTCATCGCCGGGCGGAGAACTTCTCAGGCTGATGCCAACGGACCAGGCGGAAGGTCCCCCGATTGAATCAACGGTTACGTGTCTGTGATCAATGCGAGCCTTCTAAGTTGGAAGACATCGACTAAAAACACTCTAAAATTTAATGAATACCAACACTTGATATTCATTAAACATCTGCCCGTCTAAATTACGACCACACTCAGTGATTAGGATGATGATGATGATGATGACGACGGCGATTACGATGATGATGACGATGATGACGACGATGATGATGATGATGACGACGATGATAATGATGACGGCGATGATGATGGTGTTTATGACGATGATGACGACTATGAGGATGATGATGATGATGATGATTGCACATTATAATTATAAAGAAATTACCTATTACTTCCTACTGATTCGTTTATTACTTAAAACAGTCAAAATTGTTTTCGGTGGTGAGATATATATAATATATATAGTAATGAAGAATATTTCCTTACACATTCTCTAAGATTTCTCAAGGCTGATCTCTAAATATTCAGCTTTCTCTTTGCAGATTCATACATTCCAGCAATTTTCTGTGATATTCAAAAGACTCCGTTGGGCCAATTTTCGAAATGTACGCTGACCCACCACATTTTTTTTTTGTAAATAATTCAAAGTCGATTTCGATGTATGACAGCACTTACTATCCTGTTGAAAATCGTACGACTTTTCATATATTTCAGCTATGCTTTCAACGAGTATTCGTTGATGTTCTTTCGAATATACATTTTCCATTACATCAAATGATTGCAATTTTTCCCCATCTTCTCATTCTTTTCCCGACTTTAATTTCTGCCAAGGGTTTTACTCGTTTTGGGGTTGTTTTTTTTTTTCAATATATGCTTCGCTGAATCATGAATTATGGTGTCTTCTCACACTTTTTTTTATTGTTGCGTACCAGGAAAAGCATGAATTTGACATTCATCAGCGAAAAAAATGTCCAGTACGAGACCAACCATTCAATTTTTAAATTACAACGAATTTTACTGCATTTTATCTGTTCTGCTCTCAATTTTCGTTTCCTAACTGAAATTGCACGAACTAATTTAGTTCACTCTGGGCATCATTTTACATTATCCTCACCTACACCCTCAATTGAAACAAGCACTTGAGTTTCCTTTCTCTCACCATACGGCCGTTTTAGACCCCCTGGAGTGACACGGTGTAATTCTATTTTTCTTAGATTAGTTCATTTGCAATGGTGTGCAGTAATATGAATCTATTTTCGGGATGTATGCTGAAATTAGTTTGGCCTTGAGAAATATTGCGTTATCAGTGATTGTACCAGCTTTTCTTCACATCCAGTCACTATTGTCTCGACTGTCGATTAGTAGTTAAGCGTGCTACTAGTTTGGCATCTCGATCCCACCCTTTCACTGTTGAAACAGCTAAATGTAGCCATCTCTTCTACTCCAACAGCTTCTCATCTCGGATCTCCTGTCAGTGGAACTCCCTTCCTATCACATGCTTCCTTGACAACTATAATCTTCAAATATTCAAATGTAATGTCAATCGACATCTTCTAATGCCTTGATCTTGATCCCTGTCTTTCTCTTTATCCTTTCCTCGAAAACCCTTTTTTATTCTCATTCTCTGTAACCCCATGCGTGCTAGTGGCACTCCCGCATTGCTTATGGTGATTTGCTTAAAAAAAAGTTGTCTTACGGCTATTCTCTGCGATAGACTTTACTCCAAGGAAGTGTACGAAAATTTTAACGCTGCACGAACACACTGGTAAGCCCTACTAGTAAGCAAATTAAAGTACTATAGACTGAACTGAAAACTCTTATAATTTAAATCCAATCAAGAATCTGTGTTCAACCTGCATGGAACGACTTTGTGGAATGGACATATGAAGTACTAATATGTGTACTGGGTCATGTTTCATTGGAAAAATACGGAAAAAAATAAATAATAAGGAATTATTCGTTTTGTTTCAATGAATTTGCACAAAGGTGTACATTATTTGTCTAATGCAAACATAGGAAAACTGTGGTCTGTCGTCCCCATGCGGCCTGACTAGCATTCTGAATGGTACGCTTAATTAAATGAGAAAAATGACTTTCTACGTTGTTTTCACTTGTTCACTCACATTTTCTCTTACATAACGAGATACATAACAATACTATGTTTATTGAATTTCATAACGATTCACTAAATTGGCGACTGAATAAGACTACCAGGTGCTGTAAGCCCCTACCAACACATATTAGGCCAACGCTGTAGGATAATAACTCATTACTCCCCATGGACTGGAAAACTGGAAAGATTTGGAGAAGGCCTACGACCAACAAAGGACATTTACAAGCTGATTAAGTTAAGACATGACCAACATTTGTCAATTTTAACTCTTTTCGAATTTTATTGGGCATTTTTCGAAGATGGTTTAATGTCGCTTTGTTTTGTCTTATTGGTGTTTAAAAATTCTTGGTCTACTTATTGCTGTTAAAATTATTAATGTAAGTAAATGACTGACAGCTCGTTACTGAGTGTGCCCGTATTCTAAGTAGGTTATCTGATTACTGTTGAAGAGGTTTACTGAAAGACAATTGTGTTTCTTCAACGGCTGCAAAGCCATACTAAGATTTATAGTCCGAAGCAGACCTTTTTAAAGAACAAGACTTGTTACATAGGATATTTTTTATTTTGATATTAAAATGGTTATAATGAATAAGGTTTGTGATGAACGAAAAAGTAAGTGGTAGGTGGTGAAGATCATGAGGATCAGGAACAAGTTGCACTACTTGGGAAAAAAGTTGCTTGAGAAGAACTTTCTCTTTACAGTTAGAATATGGGGGAAACGCCGGTGATTTGACTACGTAGACGTTGCATACAATGTTAGAGCTGTCAAGGCCCAAATAGAGAATAGAGCTCATCTGAACCGTGACAGTATAGCGCTAGGCTTACGAAATTTCGTCTCTGTAAAAGGTGGATTGTTCAGTGGATACAATTGGATGACCCTTAATTAGAGATTCTGCGAGGAAACACATAATTTCTGCGAGGGAACACATACTTTCTCTTGTTACTTTGCGCTAGCAAATCGATTGACCACTTCCAAAAAGTTTTGCCTAACCAATCTCATTCGAAAGATCTGCGCCAAACCGTTGGATGGTTTTCAGAAACGTCCTAACGATATAGCACGCTGGAATCGTCTCCCCCAAGCCAATATTATCAAGAAAACACAACATTATCAGATCGACCATGTTGATCCGGTTCATGGTCAGTACTTTAACGGCCTAACCATCCACCCAACAATTATCAGAATAATGGCAACTGTCATGATATTTTTCGGTCTGTGAATATGTCATGTTGAAATACCGGGTCTCGTACGGTCACCGAAGTTAGGCAACGTCGAGCCTGTTCAGTAGCTAGATGGGTACCCGTTTAGGAATATCAGGTGCTGTGACCTTAGATGTGTAAGTGCTGGAATAACGGATCAAGTTACCATTCGTGTCTGGTTCATTATATTCATTTACGCACAAGTAAACTTGGGAAGGATACGAAACAACCTCTTCTCCGCCTAGATATGGGTTAAATAGTAAGATTTGTATCAGTAAATCATTATTATCTCCAAAAGATTCCTGAAACCTAAGAATATTTTCTGATTTTAAATAATCTACAAAAGGTAGATAAACCGTAAAAAATAAATTAACAGAAAATGACTAAGGTCATGCATTCCTTTTATCGTTGCATTTCATTTTTTTATACAAAATTTTTAATTATTTTACAAGTGCACAAAAACTACAGGCCAAAGCCTTGCGGACTTCCTCTGGGATTTTTATAAATATTACGTTTCATAATGTTGATAATAGACACAAAAAAGAAAACTCCCACAGAAGGTAATGAAAGAAAGCGTGAAGAAAAGACTAAGCATCAATTGCAAAAAGACATAATGCCTGATTATAAGTAAAATGAATAGCAAATTACAGATTGATGATACCAAAATCGAACAAGTAGAACAATTTAAATAACTGGCCTGAGGACGGAAAGTGTGACAATGAAATCCGAGGGCGCATTGGCATAGCGAAATATGCTTCCAAAACCTAAGTAACGTATTAAGAAACAGGAAAATTTCGTGAGAAACAAAGAAAAGAGCACTGAAATCTTACGTAATATCAGTCCTCCTATATGGCAGTGAATTCTGGTCAATCTGCAGAATGAGACTAAAAACAAAATGTGGCTCTCCCGAAGGATACTGAGAATGCCATGGACCGAACATATGAGCAACAACGAAGTTTTAGAGAAAATGGAAACAAAAAGGAAACCTACTTAACATCAGTAAGTGACAGTTCAAATTTGTACGGTGCATAATAAGGAAAGAGGGTTTGGAAAATTTGAAACTCACAAGAAAAATTGAAACCAAGACAGACAGAGGAAAACAACAAATAAACTACCTAGAGACCTTGTGTAAATTGATTGCAGAATATGCTTTAGGAGAGATAACAAAAATAAGTAGCTAGAATGCTCTTCAACTATTAAACCAATTAGTGCATGATGACCCATAAATTGTTGATATGCCTTTAAAAATAAAAATAATTAAAGAGGTGTTCACCCAAAATATAAAATCTACCTGTACGAAGACTACCGCTGGTTAGCACGGCAGATAAGACAATTAAAGCTAAATAATTATAGTTCAGATTTAGCCGATTCTTCGAAATGCAGAGGGTACCCCCGAAACATTTGACCAATAGTGTATAATTCTTATTGGTAAATGTTAACATTACTGCCTTGTGATCGAGAACCGATACCAAAAAAATAGATATCCAATATCTTGAATATTCATTTTATACAACTACGTAGATATGAACAGATAAAGGGATAAACTTAGTTTTCGTAAAAGATCATAAATGAAAGGCATTCAAATTGCTTCGAACGTAGTCGTAATTTTCTGTGAAGCCATGTATGTAACCCTACGAGATCCTAGATAGATACAAAGAGAGATTGCTGCATAAATATGTATGTATGTGTGACCATGTTTCTAGAACGGACCTTCGAACTTTTGAAAGTTGCAGCTGCAAATCGAAATTGCGGAAATGTATGTCGATTAGGTGAACTCATGCGGTCGCTTTCAGAAGACGATGCGCGATTTTTTCGAGCGTGGCGCTAGCTGTCTGCATTTCGTTCGGCTTGATTCGTTCGCCTCTTATCCTCTGTGCAAAGACTCTTAATTATTGACATCGAACACAGTTATTCACGCGAAGAACATTAGTAAACATCCAACTATACACAGAAGGATGCACAAACACAAATATTCAGCATCTTAACTTAGCTCTCTTCTCGTAAACGTATATCTTCTTCTTCTTCACTATGTCGTATCCAGTCAAGATGTTGGTTATCACGGCTCTCCACAATTTCCTGTCCTTTTTAGTTCTTAGTAAATTTTGTCCTTATGCTATCTCTAATAAACTCCGATCTGCCGACCATTTTCTAAACCACGTTAGGGAGATTATGCGTTGTTTTGACTCTGTTAATCTTGCCTTCAATTTGTCCTGTGAGTGTCTGTCTTTCCAAGCAATGTTTCCTCTTTATAGGCTTTAGAAATATCAACAATATCTTTCTGGTGTTAATTATAAGTGTCTCTTTTTTTTCTTTTTCTCTAGAATTTTCGTTTTTGACCATGTGTTCGGCCCACGTAATTCTGAACATCCTTCTGTAGAATGACAAGTGCCTCAAGTATTCATTTCATCTGTGAAGAAATTGTTCAACCTTCACTATATAGGAGGACGGACTTTATATGACAGTTCAGTACGGTTTTCTTTGTTTCTAATGACATTTTCCTGTTTCTCAATACTTTGTTTAACTTTTGGAAGGCATCTTGATTCCAATACGTTTTCGGATTTCGGAAGGTTTCGTAATATTTTTAACTTATTTGTAAAGTTTTCCTTCATTCGAACCCTTTTTTGAAAAACTCATCCCCATATTTGCTCCATCTCTCTTTATTTAAATTTTCCACGTATTAAGTACATATTGCTTCTTGTGTATTTCTCGTGTTGTTCCGATTATTGAAATAGCAAATGACGCGCTGATACGTCAATATTAGTCACACTTACGCAAGAAATCCACCATTTTTTCAAAACTAAATCGCTTTCAAATAACAAATTTTCTTCTTTTTTTAAGCATTTCATACCAAGCAAGGCGGGAATACCACTAGTACGCAGGGGGTTACATATAGTGTAATTGAAAAAAGACTGAGTATCGGGAGGATTGAAAAAAAGGACAAAAGGTGAACAGGATTCAAGAAGATAGAAAATGGCGATTAACGTTTCTATTTAAATTTTTATAGATTATACTTATCAGTGAAGCAAGTAAACGGAAGGGAATTCCACAGGCGGGAAGTGCGAGAAAAGAAACTGTTGGAGTAGAAGTGGTGGGATCTCGATGTCAATCTAGTAGCACGCTTAAATTCATATAGTTGAGGCACCTGTCTACTACCGCTTTAGTCTTACTGCCATATCCCGTTGAAACACCTGTTTCCATACGATCACCAAAGTTAAGCAACGCCGGACCTGTTCAGTATGTAGTGGTGTGACCGCTTGGGAATACCAGGTACTCAGTGGTGTCATGACTAATAGCTCAGAATTGACAATCGGAGCGCCAATTTCTAATTCCAGTCGGGTTCGTTATATTCACTTACGTACAAATATGCTATTTGAAAGGTATGAATACAAATTTCCTCCCCAATCTATGGCTTAATTAGTTAATCAGTAAAATTCTTATCGCCCCGCAAAAAATTTATACAATCTAAAAATATTTTTCTGCATTTAAATAACCTGAAAATTGCTCATCTTGTATTCTTAGCCTCATTCTGTAGAATCACATCATGTGTCTTCTTCATCTGTTAGGAGATTGTCCAGCATTCACTGCAATATAGAAGAACTGATATTAGATAATAGTTCAGTAATCTTTTCTTTCTAAGGAAATTTTCCTGTTTCTTAATACTTTGCTTAACATTTTGAAGTCCTCTTCCACGATCCCAATGTTCATTCGGATTTCGATGCCGCATTCTCCGTTAAAACTCTTCTCAGTTATTGAAATATTTGCTTGACTTTGGTATTTCTAACATGTAATTCGCATAACGAGCTGTTCGTTTTGTTGACAAATTTTAGTTTCTAGTGGGGAGAATGCAACACTTGGTATCAACAAATTGAGCAAGACTAGTATGCTCAAACTTGAGGTACAAATGTTCAACTGTCCAATTTAACCAATTTATCTTCCAAGGCTTAGTTTTCAGTCATTTTCCAAAGGTACTTCACGCTTGGATCTCCTCCTCCAAGTCGATATTAACAAGATAAACGCATTAGTAGACAAGATAGTAGCAGGTTTTATTGAAATTTTATTTAAGTTTCCACATATCCTCCATCATTAGCAATACAAAGAGTAATACGATTTTGCAGTTCACGGAAAACATTTGCCAACTGATTTAATGCCTGAAATCACATTAGTTATTTTAGCGATACTAAAAACTAGGTACATTAAAATTTATAACATTTTTTACAAATTATTTCTATCGCAAATACAAATAAAGTTTAAAATTTTTTAAAGTGCACACGAACTCTATGGATACCTTTTATATATATATATATATATATATATATATATATATATATATATATATATTATGAAATGGACAAAGTTCGATAATTATTTAAAGACATTTTATGTTTAACATACTAAAATACTTGTATCGATAAAAAGAATGTTAAGCATAAAAAATGTTTTATATATATATATATATATATATATATATATATATATATATAAAATTGAAATAACTGGGAAGTGTTTTAACGAACAATCAGATATCGAAATCCGAAGGCGGATTGGGATCGTGGAAGAGACCTTCCAAATGTTAAGCAAAGTATTAAGAATTAAGAAACAGGAAAATTTCGTGAGAAAGAAAGAAAAGATTACTGAACTTACCTAATCTCAGTCTTCCTAAATTGAAGTGAATGCTGGACAGTCTCCTCACAGATGAAGAGACATGAAGCAACATGATGTGTTTCTACACACACATATATATATATATATATATAAACACATCATGTCCTTCATATATATATATATATACACACACACACACACATATATATATATATACATTAAGAAATGGACAAAAGTCCGACAATTTATTAAAGACATATATATATATATATATATATATATATATATATATATATATATATATATATATATATATATATATATATATATATATATATATATATATATATATATATATATATATATATATATATATACACACACTCGAGGTAGTGTAATGGTTACAAGCTTGTCCCGTTAGAACAATTGCGACTGAGTATTGAGTTCCAACCACATCTAAGCTATGCTTGGAAAATCACTTTGGGCACCTCGAGATGGTGTAATGGTTAGCAAGCTTGTCTCGCTAGAAAAAATACGACTTAGTAGTGAGTTCACTGGGTGACCCCTTATTTCGGCCTTGTGCCACATCTAAGCTAGGCTTGGAAAATCAATATATATATATATATACCCAGAGCGAGGCATGGCTGCGATGCTGATTATCGAGATAGGCGTACATGGTATTATATACCATGTGATTTCGTGCCGAAATGAGGGCTCCAGGAATCCAGCGCTGTGCTGAAATTCGCTTAGTCTAATAAATATCTATTTATCATATTCGTTGCTTCACTTAGTGAACTGAACGTCGGGTAGTCGGTCGAAAATGTGGAACGTGGCGTCAATGAAACTGGGCCTTTGTTTGTTGCTTATCTGATGCCTTGGTGCAGAAGTTCGATTTTTATTCCCGTGGAATCATTACTGGCAACCATGAACAAATTATCGATTGAATCCTGATCAGCAACACACAGTGAGAAAACAATCGATAAAACTCGTAAAAGTCTCTCGGCTATTTTTCTACATACAATAGTTGACAAAAACAAAGCAATGTACGGAATTATTTTTATTTTCGGCGATTATTTAAGGACAAGTGTATTTTGGTTGAATCCAAACTTTATTAGATTTTTAATGAGTATGTAAAAAGTAGTTATATTGTTGCAGATAGATAGATAGATAGATAGATAGATAGATAGATAGATATGAACCAACTGAAATAGAAACATACGAAGAGATAGATAGATAGATATGAACCAACAGAAATAGAAACATACGAACAGATAGATAGATAGATAGATAGATAGATAGATAGATAGATAGATAGATAGATACATTCTTTTTTCTTACTTCAGAATACAGAAAGATAAAAGATGAAAATCTAAAGATATGACGATATATTTAGGTAAGTATGCTGCGTGAGGAAATGGCTAGTTGTCAAAAAACATCCCATGACTATGATAAGTGCTTATGTCCACCTCAGGAAATGTCTTCACGCTTGAGTATGATATGCAACACATATAAAAAAGTTAGCAAAATACGCACACAACCCACCGTAATTCTTGCAATGTTTTTTGCGAACTTTCGTGTTGTTTGGAAACCCTTTTTCACGTCTCCACCACGCACATGCGCAGGACTCCTAATACTGTATCCTATGCCTTTAAAACCGACTACTTTATAAAAGGCAACGGCTTATATTGCTAATGACATGCAATTTCCTTGAGTTAACCAAAACTGTAGCATTTAATAACGGTTTTATTTCATCTTGATGTGAAGATGAAATAAAACCTGACAGGACCTATGGCAATTAGCGTTAAGAACGATCATTCATTTCATACTGAATTATCTCCTCACTGCTTCTCTGTTTTTTCCGTAGTATGAATATAATTTGTTTGTTCCCACAGATTAATAAAAAAATTATTCTTTTTTCCCTTGATCATTATAATCTGTTCTCTTTATTAAAGACTAGTTGACGTACCCGGTAATTTCTGGGAAAGCGGATGTTATCCCCAGTTCCTGTTCTCATAGCTTTTCTTTCGTTATCCGAAAGTAATAATTCAAATAAAATATCACTGAAAAGAGCTTTTGTACGTTGACAGAGAATATACAACCGCCACTCTTATGATTTCTTGAGGAAATACAAATATTACGAATTCCAAAATCGTAAAGCGATTTATGTAGTAATAACCAAATCTGTTGTCTAAAAGTAACAATTTAAAGTATGTCACGCTGAAAATTTACAATAGGTGTACAAATAGAATGTCCTATAGTTTCAATAGACCTGCATATATATATATATATATATATATATATATATATATATATATATATAGATATATATATAGATATAGATATAGATAGATAGATAGATATTAGTGGAAATATACATACATATGCTAAATATATAAATACCCATACATGTATATTTTTAGAAAAAAAAAATTCAAGAGGAAGAATCCAGGTAGAACTCAATGTCTAGGACAGAGTAAGGATATAATAAAAAAGGCTTAAACACTAATATTCCATGGTCATAATTTATTCCATTGGAATCGTAAATACGATCCAATTCATCAGACCTACAAATTCAAAAAGAATATAGATAGATAGATAGATAGATAGATAGATAGATAGATAGATAGATAGATTTACAAATAGAATAACATAGATTAATAAAAGATTTACAACACTGAAAAATAGTAGAGTTAAATCATAAATACCTGATGATTGGATGTTTCTTATTAAGTTTGAAGAGCCTTTTGAAAAATAACATTTTTGGTCTTTCCGTGTGGGGTATAAATAAACAAATGATTGGGATTGCCGACTCTTGAACATCCCACATAAAGTTAGACTTGGAAGAAAACTGGTTCTGCAAGGGTAAGACCTATCACATGACTGTCCCTGAGTTTTGTTAATGCTGATTGAAAAACTCAGCTCCATCGGGAATTGCAGTCGCTTGAACTGAAAAGTAATATCTCAGGGAATAAGCTGAATTTTGGGGAATAAATACAGCCTCGCTGCTTGATTTGCCAGTCATGATTGTCGCCTCCAAGACTATTGGCATCATATTCTTAATTATAAGTCGTCTTTTATTGCAAAACTTCGGCGGATCCAGGTTTCTTAGTAACATCAGTGGTGCTCCAATCCTGAGCTGACTTTGTAGGCCGACCAAAATTTGAAAGGCTCACCCAAGCCACATGTTGTCAACATGATTGAAAATAGCTGGTGCAGTTTCTCTACTGACTGCTGTTTCCCACCAGTGTTTGATCCCAGTGGGCATCGTCCTCCAGTAGTCCATATTTGGCGCAGGCTTCTCTGTAGGTCGCACAGATTTCTCCATTATATCGCCACAGAACTGTGAAGGATGTAGGACATCTGACAATGTGCTTCAGCAGGCTAAGAAAGAAACACTTATGCTGATTGGGGTACACAGTGTACACCCGCCCGATGGTCTCGCTTCTGACCTCAACTTGTGCTCCTTGCTTGAGCCTGCTTCATCTATTGTGTGCCCAGGCGTAGTATACAGGGACTTCAAAATACAGCCGTGTTAGGGCGAACAGTTAACTTTAGCATAATTTGAAGAAAGCTATCAAAGTGATTTCTGGATTATTCTTAACTACGTTTCGAGCAGTATCTTCTGTGATATATACAAGCTGGCCATTTTCAAGATAAACAGCTAGATTCACCCCTGTCGGATGCCGCTCGTGGATTTCGAAGCCCACTATCCGCCACTGTGCTTCTTTAGAGGAAATATATCTGCCCAGCAGATAGTTTATATATAAAGATTTCAATATGAATGGAGTGAAAGGTTGAAAAAACATTTCTTTATTAATTTTTTTTTATTTCAGTTTCGTTTTTTCCTTTCGATTTGAATTGATATTGTTTAATTAAATCGTCATAATTAAAACTAAAACATAATGGCAACGATATGTGGTTCATGTTGATTAAGGACGTTTGGATTTTTAAGAAGAATGTCTATTTTCACAGCTGGTATATAGCACGAAGGTGTCCTCCAGAAAGGTTGTTATTTCACGGACAACAACAACAAACACAACGACTATATGTTTTTTTAAGGATAGGTTGAAATAAGAGCTTGGGTAAAGTTTCTATTCGCAAATAAGCTCAATTTAAATGTTATTTTACGTTTAAATAACCGAATTGATCGAGCCAATTTCTTTGTATTTAATAAATTCGAACCTGGTGAATTAAATGATGGTGACATTTGAAACGAATGAATTTTTTTGCAATGTAAACGAATTAATCGTTTGCAATATAGACACATCACGGAGATCGTACTCGAAGAAAGATTATGCTTAATGGGTTAAATAAAGATTTTATTTAGAAAATAACAAGCGATTCGTTCAGATGTTGTCTCCTAATTTTTTAAAATCATACAAAGCTCTATATCTGTCTGGAATTTTAAGCTTTATAAGAGTTATTGTGTCGTAACACGTGCATCTTAATTTCTAAAAAGTTTGCGAAACCAATTATCTCCCTTGCTTTAATTGGTCTCGCAAACTTTTAACATGTAAACAGTGTTTCGTGTATACCCGTCGGGGAGCTGCGATCTAGCGGCTTCATTATAGATTTTTATAAAAAGCCATTTAGCCTAGTAACAAACTGAATGTTATTTTAACATTTACGCAAAGTTTCATCAATATCGGTTCACGGGATTAGCCAGCAATTTGATTCAGACAGACAGAAATTGCCATTTATATATAGATGTTCATACATTTTCTTGAGTTTACTGTAGCTATGAAGTCGGTAAATACAAGATATGGCCGAATAGTATTAAGAAACATTTACTAAATTATGTGGTGACGCAAAAGGCGATTATCTCGCTTTCGTTGCGATAAAGTAACAAGGCTCACGTGATGGCCGGTGAGTGACGTCAGGGTATAGAGTAACGAAGGGCAGTTGTGATGTATAAAGCCCGAAGGATAAGAACGTCCCTCACCCACAGCGGTAAGTCTCACTGGGGAAAACAACTACATGCCCTTCACCATGTTCATAGAGAAGCCACTTTAACTCCACTTTTCCCTTTCGGAAATATTACAAATAAGCCACTCTTTTTTCTACTGGTTGCTGTTGTAAACATGTGATATAATTTCTCTTTTTGGGACAGGGGTAAATATGTATATATAATTTTGCGTACGACTTAGAGGCGTAAAACTCTCTCTTAGTTTGTATATGTTTGTCATTACTGTTTTCTTCCCGATTTCTCAACCCGAGCCGCTAAACACGCCTCCACTAAGTTAATCGTTGTCTATCCTTCTTATCATCATAAACTCAGCTTCCTTCCACCTTCTTTTTTTCATTCTTACTACACGCCTTATACCTCAACACCATTTAGATTGCAACCATCTGACTTTAGTGGATCTAGAATTTTGCAATTGATGTAATTTAGTGCAAATTAATATCAAGTCTGTGCATTGGAAGTGCATCATTTTTTAGCTACACAACTGTCAGAGCTACGTCCCTCTTTTTTTTAATAAATGCATGCATTTTGAGTTTCAAATTTATGTTTAAACATCAATTCAGAAATTGAAATATTTAATTCCAATTTTCCTGCAGCCGCCTTTGTTCTTATATTAATAGCTTCTTTTTACAATGTTTGTTCTTTCAGAGCACAGATTGTTTGTCAGACGCACACCCGCTGCTGGCTGATGAAGTCAACAATGATATAGTCACTGAATTCTTCTCGTCTACCCTCCAGGCCCGGCCGACTGTCCTAAACAACGGCTACAGTCCGCTGAACCTTCCTCCGCACCGAAGCATCACCTCTCCACAACACCCTACTCAGGTCAGTTGAATGACGTACCTTGTTAATTAGACGGTAACGGCCACTTGGATATAACTTAATTAATGCGAGAGCCAGATGCCATAATATCATTCATCCTATATGGGAGATGTTTGGAATTTTCAAGTCATAGACAAAATATACACACAGTTTTAGTCTTTCATCTTCCACTTTATGTTCCGTGCTCCCCTCAGGACGTAGGTGGTCATAGCTCTCCACAATTTCCTGTCCTTTGCAGCTCTTAATAAATTTTGTCTTTTCGTTATTTCTCCTAAACCATGTTCCGCCATTCAAAGTCGCTAGTTAGGTTATACGCTGTTTTCCAATGTCCCTCTTGCCCTGAATCTATCCTGCATATTTATCGTTGCATACATGCTCGGCCCATGATATCCTCAACATCCTTCTGTAGAACCATATCTCTGTCACCTCAACATCCTTCTGTAGAACCATATCTCTGTCACCTAGTGACTCTTCTTCATCTTTGAGGAGACCGTCCAACATTGGCTGCCGTAAAGGAGGACAGATGTTACGTAGCAGCTCAGTACTCTTTTCTTTGTTACCAAAGAAATCCTCCTGTCTCGCAATACTCTGCCGAACTTTTGGAATGTGTCCTTGGTCATCCCAATACGTCTTCGGATCTCAGCGTCGCACTTACCGTCCTCTGTCAAAACACTTCCAAGATATTTAAACTTCATCAACCTGCTTGATTTTAGTGTCCCCGACCTGTAAATCGCATTTCGGGTTAATCTTTTTCTTGATGACCCTGCATTCTGTCTTCTTGTAGTTTATGCTTAGTCCCTTTTTCTCGCTCTCAATCGCTACCTTCTGTAGGCGGTTTTGTAGTTTCTTTTCTGCGTCTGCTATCTGTACTGTGGTCATCTGTGTATCTTATGTTGCTAAGATTGTGGCCGCCAATGCTAAACCCTAGTAGGCTTTCCAATTCTCTCAGAATTGCCTACTCTGACACGATTGACTCTTTTCTTGGGGGAAATAATCATCAAGAAATAACTGTCATCGAGCATTATGCGACCTTAGATTTGAACGTCGGGTATTTTTAATAATCGTCAACCATGTTAAACTGAAGGCGACATTTCCACTCAAATTTGATAGGAATTGTATTTTATTAAAGAAGAGACATCCTACGTTAAATTCCTTAACCCTGATATTTCGCTCGATTTAACATTAGAATTTGGAGAAAAAAAAAGATCCCTATATAAATTTTATGATAAGAGTAAGTGTTTTACTTTTTCACAATGTCAACGTTCCGTAAATTGAAGATGATAACCAGACCACAGCCCGATATATCTTCCGTTCAGGACATTGGCGATCATGGCTCTCCACAACTACCTGTCTTTTATATCTCTTAATGCATTTTTTGTTTTTGTTATCTCTCCTAAACCTTGTTCAGCTATTCATTTAATTAATCTTGCGAGGTAGTTTATGCGTTATTTTCTTCTGGGAGTATCTAAGATCTTCTACATCATTATTTTTCAAGCACTCTTTCGTCATTATGTGTCCCAGAAACCTCAACTCCTGTCTCTTCATGATGTCATGTATAAGTGTCTTTTTTTATTTCCGTTTTCTCTAACACTTCATCGATTCTCACATGTTTGCTCCATGGTATTCTCGGCATTTTTCTGGTAAAAAAAAAAAAAAATTTCTGTTGCTTCAGGTCTCATTTTAATTTATGAGGAGATTTTTCACCATTTCCTTCCATAAATGGAGGACTGATATTACATAACATTTCAGTACACTTTTATTTAATTCTAAGAAAAAGTTCAATTTATAATGAATTCTGTTCTCATTTGCTTCTCTCACAAATTTTAAATATCGGCAAGTATAATTTTTATTAGTTTACACACACACATCGGCGTTAAATAAACACTCTATGTATAGTAAAGACGTTTCTGTATTATTCAGCATTTGAAAAGTTTGTATTTAGAGGAGTTAATTCACACTGGCACAGTACCAAATAAGGATCAATCCCACTATAATTGCTTGAATTTGAACCCATGCGTCCATTTCAAATCCTGTGTTGTTAAACGTTGTGAACATCAACCTGAAGGCACTTTCTCTTTTTTATAAACGTGGGTGACTTTTTTTTTTTTCTGGCACAGTTCGAGCAAGGATAAAAATCAAAACTTTCAGAGGCAGATTTTAATTTTTCATACTTAGAAGCTTGGCGCAACCCAATCTTTTTAAATTAATTTAACTTCGTGACATACTAATATAAACTTAGTAAATATCACATATATTGCTCTTGACGTAACGTGATACCAGTGGATGCTGAAAAACTAATATCCTAAAACACCGGTGGAGGATTTGCTTTTTACAGAGTGATTTACTACTTTGGCTGTCCGTTAGACAAAACTAATCACTCGACTGCTAAAATGGCGATATATAACTAACATTTTAAACCTAGTCATAGGCAAGATTAATTTTCTAGCATATTTACGAGTGAGACAATAAGTCGCCGGCTGATTTAAAAGTTGAATCTGAAACATTGTAATTCGTAGTTTTGTTGATTAAACTGATTCAGTAAAATACAGTAATGAAGTTTCTAGCCTTGTGTTTCTTGTGTCTGAAAGTACTGATCTATTGTGAAGTAAGTTAGATAGATAGATAGATAGATAGATAGATAGATAGATAGATAGATAGATAGATCATGGATAGCAAAATGATAGGATAAAGAAGTAGGAAACAGATCATAATCTAACAGATCATAGTCTAACACACACACACACGCACACACACATGCACACACACGCATACACATATATAAGAACTCGTTAGGTAAATAATCCAAAGTTCTTTAGTATTTTTGTTATTATTTTTTAAAAATAGTGCTCAATAAAAAAATTTCGCTTGAAGATGGAACAGAGCTTGGTACTTTAATTCAATTTAATTCAAATAATTATATTGAAGTTTTCGGCTTTTGTTTTGAAACATGAGAACTCTTGTGTAGCGATGGAATCATATTTTTAAATAATTAATATATATATATATATATATATATATATATATATATATATATATATATAATAGGATAGGATAAAGAACAAGTAGGAAACAGAGCTTAATCTAACTTATTTCAATTTTTTTTCTCTTTTAATTTTTCGTCTTTAGAGTTTATGAATACGAATGATATAAATTATAATTACTTAATTATAATATTTTAAGCAACAGTAATTAAATTAAGTAAGTCTTAACACACAATTTTAAATCAACACCACAAGAACGCGAACCTTATAACGGTCAGAGATTAAGATAAAAATGATAAAAAGCAAAGAGATGCAGATTAATGGTGTGTTGTGTTAGGCTATTTCTTATTGCTTAGATACGTGTCACGTGTAATGGAGTAACAGATAACATTTACATATATGCCGCCTAATATACTCGACGCTAAATAGTGTAAAAGTTAGTAAGAAGCAGTAGGATGTTTTGAGTCACATGTCAAATAAGCGTCAGAAAACTAGTTGGATGCTAAAGTGTCTAAAGGTTAGTGAGACGCTGCAGGATGTTTGGAACAATTTTTCATTAAAGTATGTATAGTTCGTATTTTGTATATATATATATATATATATATATATATATATATATATATATGTATTGATTTTTTAGAGAAAATAAGAAAATAAATTTACTGTAACATTAGCAAGTTTTAACAAACATTTAAAAAACTAAATTACACCACCATTTTTCTACAGATTCCTTATTCATGAATCTAACTTATCTCTTTCGAATACATAAAAATAACCAATAAATAGCCAAACACAACACACCATTAATCTGCGTCTTTGCTTTAAATCATTTTTATCATTTCTATCTTGATCTCTGACGAAGCTTTAATAAAAATGAAACCTGTTAGATTAAGATCTGTTTTCTACTTGTTCTTTATTCCATCTTATACTCAGCACCTGAAGATTGCAAAAATGTATGAAACTTTGGATAGATAAAAACGAGAAAAAAGAGAAAGAGAGAGAGAGGATGTTTTAATAGAAGATAATCTTCACAAATGAAGAACGGACTTAAAATAACAAATCATATATATAGTTCTACTGACGAATGGTAAGAAAATCACAGACAAAATATGTGAGGAACAAGGAAGTTTTAAGAATAGAAACTCCAAGAAGACTTTTGCGAACATTTAGAAAGTGTTAGATGAAATTTCTGCGATACTTAACAATCGCGTGTGTGGTAGCTGACGGCTCGTATTCGAGTATGTCTTTCAATCTCTCTTGCAGAATCCCTCTCAGGCACCTTTGTTCTTTTTCAACACCCACAGAGCCCACCTGTGATTTATACATTTATTAATATGCTGAGCCGACCATAGTTACAGTTTCTGAACTGAAACCAAAACTCTCTCTCTCTCTCTCTCTCCTATTCTTTATCTATCCGTATGTACTGCTTTGCGCATTTAATCTTCTATTAAAACACCCCCTCTCTCTCTCCCTCTCTCTCTCTCTCTCTCTCTCTCTCTCTTTCTCTCTCTCTCTCTTATGTTTTAAGAGAAATTATATTCGAAAATCTATTAGTTTTCTTTCTTCTTTTTTTCTTCTCCTGTTAATCTGGGATATCAGCCCAGAAGAATTGTCTCGATTTATTAAGAACTTTCAGTCTGAAGAGATGAATATAAAAAAATTCGCGAAATAAATTATAACTGAAATTCGATCTTTAAGGTTTTTTTTTTTTTCTTGACTTATTATTATATTGCTCTGTAATTTACATTGAGCTCTCTTTGGATTAATATCCTCCTTTGAAATGACTTTTCTCAACTCGTTCTATCGTTATCGTAATTATACAATGTCTTTCCAACAATCTCTGCATCATTCTCTTCATCTTCTGTCTGATCCATTCAGGGCTATTAATCAAAATGACTTTTACTCCATCTGTTATCCTCTCTTCTTCCTATGTGTCCTGCTCACTTCCATTTTTGATGTTTAATCACTTCTATCAGATGGATTATCTTGGTCTGTACTCTGATCAATCTTGATCTCTTTTTAGCCCTGAGTGTTATGTCTCGTGTTGTTGTTCCCGTTGATCTGTGGGATTATATGACTTAGTTTACAGGCGATTTTATTAATCGCAGTATTTTGCAACCACATGTCATCACTGTTATTATATATTCATTATACACTTTAGGTTTTTAGCATACTGGGCAAATGATTTTCATTATCTTTATATATTTTCCAAATGCTTTATACACCATCTTATTTTGCATCCTATTTAATAAATATTGCCGTGGATTTCTGAAATTAATATGAGATTTGCTCGATAAACTTCTGTTTGCCATTTTGCTGCTAATCCAAGTATCTTTTTTTCTTTTCTAAGCCAATGTTAAATCCACCTGTAAAAATGACATCTCTGTCTAAACATTTAATAATTTAAATGTTACTGTGAAGCTGGCTATATAGTTAAGACCACTCAATAATTAGAGAGGAGACATTCGAAAAAGCCATCATCAAAACGACTATACGTTTTCCAGCCCGTGATACCATTTTCATCAGCCCGTGAGACATTTTAATCACATCTAAGCGACTGCTTGGAAATACCGGTTCGGAATTAGAAATCATAAAACCGTGTTCCAATTCCAGTTGGGTTCGTTATATTCACTTACATGAAAAAACTCTTGCAAAAGGTATGAATCCATCTCTTCTCTACACATAAATGGTTGAATTAGCAGGACTTGTTTCTTCTTTTTTTTAAATCATTTCACCCCGAGGCGAGAATGCCACTAGCACACAGAGAGTTACAAGGAGTGAAAGTGAAACAAAAAATTAAATATAGAGAGGATTCAGGAAAAACAAAAGATGAACGGGGTTCAAGAAGATAGAAAATGGCAATTGACGTTTCATTTAAATTTTTGAAGAGGAAGAAAGGAAACGGAAAGGGAGTTCCACAGGCGTGAAGTGCGAGAAAAACTGTCAGGGTAGACGTAAGTTGCATTTAGCTATTTCAACAGTAAACAGGTGGAACCTAGATGTTAATTTAGTACCACGCTTACATTCATGTAATCGGGGCACTAGGAAAAAAAGCTCATCAGAGCAGTTGCCATGAAAATATTTGTTGAAAAGACAAAGGGAAGCCAGGCCACGTCGGAGAGAAAGAGACTGAAGTCCAGATGCCGTCAGGATCGATTACATTACAGATCCTTCTTTGGATCTAGAACATCGAGATGAATAGCAGGAGCACCGGACCAGATATGGTTGTAGTATTCAATGCATGGACGAATGGTAGAATTGTAAACGTGCAAGATGAATATTTTCTAGTACAACACAGTAACCCAAATTTCTTTGCAGTAGATGCATCTATTGATCCGATATAGAAGGCGCAGTGTGTTGCTCCGCTGATGACAGACAGAAAAGTTTATCTATGGTGGTTAAATGAGATAAGTTTTTTGTTTTTGTTTTGGGGGCGTTAAAGTTTACAAGTCATTTCAGTAAATCCTTATTATCTACAGAAAATTCTTATAATCCCAAAATATTTTCTGGATTTAAATAACTTGCAAAAAGTTGATAAGCCGTAAAAATCCAAGCAACCTTTTAATGAAAACAAAAAGAAATACTTCTTAGGTTTCTATGTGATTAGCTTGTAATTTAAGTTTACATATGTTAATATATCATTAATATATATGCATTTCATGTCCTTAATTCCATCTTCGTAGTCGTGGTTCACATCTGTTTTAATGTTTCCTCAAATGCTAATCAGTGCAAAACAAGTCAGTTTTTCCTAATTATTTATACCCACTTTCCGAAAATATATTTTTACTTTCAAATTAAATTTATGGTGATTTCAATTAATTTTATCTCACTGTTTTCAACCCCTTTTTTTAAATAAATGCCTGTTTCTATGTTTGTAGCCATAAAACATCTTTAAATATTTTTATTTCCGTATTCTTTCTATTATCTGTCCGAAATATGTGTATTCCAGAATCCTTTCCAGTTCTTTATCCCCTATTCCTTAAGAGTTGTTTTCAGAACATTATAACGAAAACTGAATTTATTTTACTTCTGTTAATTTTTCAGCTTACCATGAAACTTTCCAGATGAGGTCATTTCCATTTCTCATTATTCCGCCGATAATTGTAACATTAGTAAATTATCATTAGCTAAATGGTAAAAATATCTTCTGTTTATGTTTAGAATAAATGATTATTTGGAAGATACAGTTTACGTTGTATCACATCCCCTTACTTCACTACTTTTAGAATATTTATTTTGTCTGTGTCATTGGGAAGTCCAAGAATTACAGAAGTCTTATCATTTTATTCTGAATAACTTTGATACAGTTTTTATTAATATTTTTCTCGTATTGAGTTAAAAACTAATGTGTGTGCTACATGCTCAATGCCTTTTTAATAAAATCTAACCGAAGAGGATTGTTACACTGTTGTTATATAATAAGAAAAGACGGCTTGGAGAATTTGACACTCGCGGGAGACATTGAAGGAAAGAACGAGCAGGTGTAAATGGATGGCAGAACAAGATAATGAGAAAAGATGGCTTAGAGAATTTGACACTCAGAGGATATATTAAAGGCAAGTGAGAGAGAGAGAGGACGGGAGAGAGTAATCTACCTAACGATCGGGTGTAAATGAATGGCAGAACAAGATAATGAGGAAAGATGGCTTAGAGAATTTGACACTCAGAGGATATATTAAAGGCAAGTGAGAGAGAGAGGACGGGAGAGAGTAATCTAGCTAACGATCGGGTGTAAATGAATGGCAGAATAAGATAATGAGGAAAGAGGGCTTGGAGAATTTCACACTCACAGGACATATTGAAGGCAAAATGGACAGAGGAAAGGAGCGAGTAATCTACCTAAAGAGCTGCTGTAAATGGATGGTAGAACAAGATAATGAGGAAAGAGGGATTGGATAATTTCACACGCACAAGACATATTGAATGCAAGAGGTACTGAAGAATGTAACAGATAGTCTAACGAGCTTGTGAAATTGGCTGACAGAAAAGGGAATAGGAAAGATGTCAAAAAACAAACGTTAGTTAATTTTTATGCCTACCATGAAACTTTCCTGATAACATTTCTGATGAGTTCATTTAACTAAGAGCTACAAATACCAGGACATCGTGGAAAGACATGATCACCCAAGTCCTGAAGAGACACGTCACATAGAAGAAGATCTATTGTTTGCTTCTGGATAACCTAGCCAAGTATTCAAATGCTTAACACCTAAATATTTTATTTAATTTCTAATTTTTAAACGTTAGATAATCTCACAGTTTCCCCAAATATTGATTAAAAAATTGGTTTTAACCAAATCCTTTGTTTGAATTTTATCTCTAACACGTGATTGTTTTTGATCGAAGCGCTTGCTTTATTACTCAAAGGAGACAATTTGTTTAATATAAAAAATATCACTGTGTCATTGATAAAATTTCATTCGCTCTTTCAGCGTAAACCATATTAAATTAAAGCCAAAAACGATAAAACAAATAATAATTTCAGTTCATAATACTAAATGTTAATTTTTTTCAATGTCAAGTTTGTCATTTATTTTTTTCACCCACAACAAGGCGATAACACCCCTAAGATGCAATGGGGAAAGAGACAGAAAATATTTTCAAAGGGGTCAGAAACATAATAATAGTCTAACTTTCAGAGTTCAGGCGGAGATTTTAGAAGTATAGAGATAAAGTAAAATTTAGAAAGAACCGGAAACCCAATCCTAAACTAGAAACAAGAGATAACCCTATATTCATTATTTACATTATTCGGACTATTGTCCTCATCTTTGTCGCCATATTTATTACAATATTTCGGACGTTGTACGCTCCGGCCTTTTTCAGGTGGTTGGAATGTCGAACTGAACCCTTTATTTTAAGGACACATGGCACAGTGGATAAAGGCGTTAGTTAGATCCAATGACAGGACCCAAAGTGTGTGAGATCAATACCCGGTAAAAGCGGTGTATAACTTTCGGAGGGAAATTAGCAGGAGATAACTGATAACTGACATCCATTAAACATGGCACGTGGAACTAGAACAGTCTACCCCAGTGAGCGTAATAACGGGTTCAGTTCGACATTCCAACCACCTGAAGAAGGCTGGACCATACAACAGCTGAAACATTGTAATAAATATGGTGACAAAGATAAGAAGAATAGTCCGAATAATGTACATAATACCTCATCTCAGAAATATAGACAGAAACCCTATATTCGTACTCAGAAAACCGGGGATGAGTGTGAAACGGATGATAAGTTTATGGTTAAGGTCTTGTTATACTTATTAGCAAAATGAAATCCACTTGACATCGCCATCCGTGAAAACAGAAAGTAATTGCCAACTCTGTATTTAATAATTTCACCCCAAACCAGGTGATAAAGCCACTAAAACGCAATATGTTACTGAGTGTGAAACAAGCTGAGTTAATGAAGTAAAAGATCAATAAAATATATTATATTGATTTTTTACGCCTTATCGACCCTTTGTAAGGTATTTAAATCCGAAATATATTTTAGATTGTTAGAAAAATTCTATTATGCGAATAAATATTGCATTAACAATTTCGGAGTATAACATGATTTTCCTATATACAAGTTCTGCTATATTTAACCCATAGATGGGAAGAGAAGTTTTATTCATAACTTTCCCAAGAGTAATTGGATGTAACTGAATGCAACGAACCGGGCTGGAATTAGAACACTGCTCGCCATACTATAAAAGAAATCCAAAAAGATAGATGACAATTGACATTGCATTTACATGTTTGAACATCATAGTTGACAGAGTTGACAGAAAATCAAGAATCCGGAAGGAAATATAAAAGTTTTTACATCCAAGGTAGATAGATGCATATAGAAATCAACACTGCACGTATACTGCTAGTTTCCCGCCTTAAGCGTTCATTTTTGTTTACATTATACAAACACACACACACACACACACACCCACTGTCTCTGATATTGAACACTCTCCTACAGTAAATATCTTCTTCTTCTTTTAAGTGCCGTGTCCCCTTAGGGCGTGTGTGGTCATGGGATCATTAAGTGATATCACGACTAAAAAAAGCATCTCGGTACACATAAACAACTTCCTGTCCCCATTAGCAAGATTTTTACGTGATAGCACCAATATTCTAAGGAAATCTGCCGACAACACCTAAGAAATATACGAAACGATACTCAATCTTACTTTAACAACAGTTCAAATATGTTGCTGTTTTTTTTGTTTTTTGTTTTTTTTTTGTAAGAAGTCATCTCAAAATGAAGTCATGCCGCATCCTCCCGCATAGCTTAAGATGACCACTTAATATTTGATCGCTCTAGCTCTGACATTGTTGAGTCTATAACGCCAACCATCACGGTCTTGCATTCAATGGGGGTTTAGGTTAGGATTTTGTGCGGTGGACGCCGATAACTTTTGCTGTAATCTAAGTATTTTGTTGCTATTCGTGCGGTATGTTTCAGGTCATTGTCATGTTGGAACGTCCATCGACGCCCCATCGACTTTGTTTTATATTATTTTTAAGAATAACCAAATACTGTTTTTTATCCATGATACCCCGTTCCCTGACTAATTCTCCTGGTTTAGAAGTAGCAAAATATCCCCAGAGTAAAATGTTCTCACCGCCGTGTTTAATTGGAGGGATGGTATTTTTGATTTGTGATCGTCATCCACTTTCCGCCATACTTAACGGGAGTTCTTTATAGCAAATAGTTTGGTTTCATTTGACCATAAAACAGAGTTCCAATATTTAGTCCCATTTTCTGCGTGGCTTCTATCATAAGCTAATCTTTTACGTGTTTTTCTTTAATCAAGGTAGTTTTAGGGGGCGACAAGCTCGATGTCTTTCTCGATGAAAACATATAGTGACGGACTGTGTCGATACATTCAACGCTGATGTCTTTACATCACTGACAATGTCGATTGTCCTTAAGTGAGGATTCTTCGAGACGTCTCTGATAAGTTTTACTTCTTGATAATGCTACAAATTGTCAATCTAGGAACATTTAAACGTTTGGAAAGTGTTGTATACCTGTCAACTTGTTTGTACGCATAAACTATTTTCATTCACAACTTCTTGTCAAGTTCAGCCATGTTCGCCATGGTTGCTGAAGGAGTTATTATGGTACGTGGCACTAACATCTTGTCTTAGAATAATAGAGAATCAAGTCAGTAGTATCTTATTTTCGAAGGGTTTTTGGTATTAAATGCCAAATTAAGAAAAAAAAGATTACAATTGCCATAGAGCAATATTATTTCATAATTTCCATAAGGGAGGCGAATGATTTAGGACTGCTCCAATTTTTTATAACTATGAATATAATGGAAACTTCTAAAAATGTAACGAATTATTCAAAACTATATACGAAATCAACGAAGGGCACCTCGGCGTGGTGTAATGGTTAGCAAGCTTGCTTTGCTAGATCAGTTACGGCTGAATAGTGAATTCGATCTCCACTGGGTGCTCCACGCTTTCGGCCTTGTGCTACATCTAAGCTACGCTTGGAAAATCGCTATACGGAATCAACGAGTTAAGGTAAATAATTTGCATTTCCTTAGAAAATATGCAAATATCAAGTTAGCAAATAATTCTGCCCACAAACTATATATATATATATATATATATATATATATATATATATATATATATATATACAGACAGTTGTGGGAAGAATTATTATATATATATATATATATGGCACCTTGCATTTATTGGAAATATTCATAGAAATATGAGTTAATTTTTCTTATTCAGTTTATTAAACAGGTTGTTAATTTTTTTCTTTAAAACGGAAAATAACTGGGTTGAAAATAATTCACTAAGAATGTACTAAACGATCCTAAAGCAAGGAAAAGAAAGAAAGGAAAAAGGAAGAAAGGAAAGATAATAACAAAAGGGGGAAAGAAAGGAAAAGACATGATATCAAAACAGGCCGCTGGGTGTGGACCAGATGTCGGTCAGAGCCTCTGACTGACCTTAATTTTTGTTGAAAGAATAGAATTGAGATATCGGTCGCGAGCGCTGACCGACATTTTCGTAGAAGAATTTTATCAAAAATAACGAAAGGTAACTTTTAAATTAGAATAATAGAAATGAATTTTACTTTAGTCAGAGAGAAAGTGTCTTTGGGTTGGGGAAGTGACTGGTGAAAACGATATACGGAATTGACCTGTTAAGAATTGGACACCCACGTTAAGAAAGTAGAGATATTTCGACCTAGATAATTAAGATTCTCGGCTATCAGGAAAAAAACAAAGAGGTAAAAAGAAGAGCAATTGTTTTTGGACCACGGAGGGCGCCAGGAAGGCGGAAAAGATCCTTTCTAAAAGTCAAGACTAATTAGCAGCGGGCTGTTTGACAAAGTCCAGGTGAGAGAGGGCAAGGATTGTCATTTTGCGTACGTGCAAAAGGTGCGAAATCGGATTTTGTTTTTTTAAAACCAGCACGATGTAACCACACCCGCCAACAAAAGGGGAGAGGGTGTTCGGTCAATAACAATTGGTCGAATACAATCACGTGACCGCGGAAGAAGAAGGAAAGAAAACCTCGATCAATAACTGTTTGACGAGGCGGTCACGTGGGCTGCGGAAAAGAAGAGAAGGAAAGGTTCGATCGGGAACGATTGGTTGAGAGCGATCACCTGACATGAGAGAGACTAAGAGAAATAGATATGCGCCGCCCCCCCCAAGAGCACTGTGAGAAAGTAGGGGTGAAAACAATAACGATAATGGAAAGTCAAAATTGATACGGCTTTTGAAATTATCGAGAAACCCCTGACGCCGACCGACCCACCCCGGTTTGTTGCGGCGTCAATATAAGCAGGACCCCAGTCGGCAGAAATCAGTTGGAGCTGAAGTTGAGTTGAAGTTGGAGTTAGGTCGGGCGTGAGTTGCAGTTCACCCTCGGACGACAGAAGAATCCTCGAAACAAGAAATCCTTCCAGCCCAAGTTGAAGACAAGAAATCTTCCACCGAATTGAAGCAAGAAATCTTCCACCGAATTGAAGCAAGAAATCTTCCACTGAATCGAAGCAAGAAATCTTCCACTGAATCGAAGCAAGAAATCTTCCACTGGGTTGAAACAAGAAATCTACCAGTCTAAAACAAACGAAGAAGAAGAAATACAGCTCACGTCGAAGAGAAGAACCAACTGCGAACGACCGATAGAAATTAGCCCAATGTCGAACTGAACCACACGCCGACATACATATACATGATTCTAGAAAGTAGGTAGTTCGACATTTTTTTTGCTATTTTTGTGATAGAAGCTTGGTGCCATAGTTCACAGAACGGGTCGGGAAGTGAGAACTATTTTGCTTTTATGTAATAGACATTGAGATATAAAAGGTTGTTACCCTTTTTTTATCAGCAATTTTGTTTGGTGTCGTGAGTTTTGTTTTGTTGTGTTTCGCCACCCCGTCGGACTCAGCTCGTATCGGCCCCAGCCCCTGCTGGTCCTGTCTGTCTAAGATCTAAACACAGCGTGGGTAGACAGACTGGAGATCGGTACAGTTGCTTTAGTGACCAGGTGTTGGAAGCGAGTCGGGAGAGGCGAGGCTGGTGATCATCTGACCAGAGGGTTGGAGCGGCACGCTTGGACCCAGGAGGAGCGACCAGGAGGAGCGACGTCACCGTCGGCGCCGTAACCAAAGGATCCGACACTGGGCCAGGTGTGTAACCGTCACATATATATATATATATATATATATATATATATATATATATATATATATATATATATATATAAATATATGGATATAAATCCGACAGTATGAAAGAAAAATACAGAAAAAACAAAATTCTGAATATGCATTATTAATGTTAAAATAAAGTCGACGTCGGACGTTTCGGTCTATTTAAGACCATCTTCATGGACATTTTCATTTAAACATAATTAACATTATGACTTATAACAATTTAACACAAAAGACGATGGACATAAGAACCCAACTAATTCAAACAGATAACTGAAATTTTATACAGATCAGCGTTCTGTTTAAATATGATCACGTAGTCGTCTCGTGGGCGATGTTGTTAAGACGTATTCGAAGATGATTTCCAAAAATTAAAATATCAAAAAGACGATTGAAAAATTTTTATAAAAAGTTAAAGAAATCTCTTCCGTTGATGTTGGAATACGTAGTGAAACAATTGGTTCTTGTAACGGGAAGGACTTTCAAGCTTGTTGAAGATATAAGAACCAATTTGATCACTACGTATTCCAACATCAACGGAAGAGATTTCTTTAACTTTTTATAAAAATTTTTCATTCGTCTTTTTGATATTTTAATTTTTGGAAATCATCTTCGAATACGTCTTAACAACATCGCCCACGAGACGACTACGTGATCATATTTAAACAGAACGCTGATCTGTATAAAATTTCAGTTATCTGTTTGAATTAGTTGGGTTCTTATGTCCATCGTCTTTTGTGTTAAATTGTTATAAGTTATAATGTTAATTATGTTTAAATGAAAATGTCCATGAAGATGGTCTTAAATAGACCGAAACGTCCGACGTCGACTTTATTTTAACATTAATAATGCATATTCAGAATTTTGTTTTTTCTGTATTTTTCTTTCATATATATATATATATATATATACAGAGAGAGGGAGGTGGCCACTCGTATTCGAGGATACCCGTCTAGTAGGGCGGCGAGCTCAGGGCGCATTTTATGTTTGTTCAACATCCATGCTGCAACTATGCTGAACAGACCTTAGTTACAGTTTCTGGGAAAAAGCGTGTTATTTAGCGTGATCAACAAGGCCAGCACTCTCAAACCCTTCGCCACGATAACTTGTGACTTCGTGCTAGCACAGCTATCGACGGCATCCAAGGGTACTGTCTATCCAGTTTCATTCACATAGCTTGTGTCAACCCGTGGTCTGGTTTTCAGGCACTTTCCAAAGGTGCCGTAAACTGAGATCGACCTCTCCAGTCTGACATCAGGAAATCTCCTTCCCGACAAATCCACCATAGTCGCGAACCCGGGTCTTATGGTCAGAATGCGAACGTTCTAACCAAGCGGCCACACAGGGTGTCCATAAAGTTTGTGTGCACTTTAAAAGCTTTATAACTTTATTTGTATTTGCGATAGAAATAATTTGTAAAAAGGATTAAAAAGAAGTAAATCTATATATTTAAGGGTTTATTGAGATTTTATTTAAGTTTCCACATGTCCTCCATCATTATCAATACAAAGGCTAATACGATTTTGCAGTTCACGGAAAACACTTGCCAACTGATTTACAGTAATGCCTGAAATCACATTAGTTATTTTAGCTATACTTAAAACAAGGTACATTAAACTTTATAACATTTTTTACAGATTAAAGTTATAATTTTTTAAAGTGCACACGAACTTTATAGACACCCTGTATATATCTGTGTGTGTATGTGTGTGTGTGTGTGAGAGAGAGTGAGAGAGAGAGAGAGATAGAAAACATAGATACACACACGATAAATTTTATGTCATCATGAGGCAGGTATTAAGTATAGATTAGTGAATAAACATAATATCCAACGTCGATGCTACGACTTGGAATCTCATGCAGTTTTTGCAATCTTCAAGTGCAAATTTACATTCTTCTTTCTTCCTTTCTTCCTTTTCCTATTTTGTCCTTTCATTATTTCTTTTACTTGTTCCTTTTTCCCGTTTTTCTTCTCTTCTTTTCCTTTGCCTTGGTAAAACGTTCTTTAGGCCAGGTTTCATTTTATTTTATCTTATTGCCTTTATCGGCTTGAAAACCCAATCTTGTTAAGGTGAGATGATCATAAGTATGAGTTAATTTTAAATTCCTATTCTATGTAATGAAGTAGTTTTAATTCCTACCGTATGTCATTTATATGCTCTGATAGAATAGACTGTTTCGCTGTATCACAGCTCATCAGTGTGTTACACGTCCAGTTGCCTCTAGCTAGGATCGAAACCGGCTGAATTGGCATCAGCCGGAGATTTTACCTTAAGCCGTTGGCGCACGGCAGGGAAGAATGTGAATTTTTAAGCGTATTTATTTTTAGATAAACACACAATGACTGCAAGGACTCGATTCGCTTTACCGAAGAGTCTTGCATTATTAGCCATAATTTACAAACTCACATTGCCTCCCCAGAGAGCTCAACCGAAATAAATTTTTCAGGAGCATATATATATATATTTGTTTTTTGTATGAATGATTCATGTAATTATAAATTAAATTGCACCTATAATCGAAATTAAAATAACTGATCCAACGTGCAACTTTCGGATAATAAGTGTGACATTCCTGTAATTATTGAACAATATAGTTCATGCCACATTGTCGGAAAACCTACCAGTACAAAAGAATTCTCCTATTATTATATTTGTACAAAAACGCACAACCTTAAAATCTAAAATTCAAACTCAGCGTTGCGACCGCACGCTCCAAAACAATAACACATTTCTCATAGCATTTTTTCAGATTACATCTATATTTTCGTTGTCCTCTTATTACCGAGAAGTAAAAACAAGAACAAATCTATTTCCATATCTGGGGATGTCTATAGGAACAGACGAAAGCTTGTAAAAACTAAAAAAAAGACCTTATGCAACTGGAATTTATAAACAGGGATCATATCATTTATATATAGGTTCGGGGTTAGTGTACCTTATTAAAATTGTTTGCGAACATGTATTCGCGCCATTTAAATCATTAACCTCTATATTTGTTTTTTGTATGAATGATTCATGTAATTATATATATATATATATATATATATATATATATATTAGAATTATCAAATGAAATGATGGCAAAATATAGACCAACATCGTAATGATTTGTGAACTCCGGTATTCGATGTTTTTGATGTGTATCTTACCTCACTCCCCCAAATTGCCACCTGCATAAGATGAGTACTACGAACAGATTCACCTCTTGTATTAATGCCCAATTTTTTCCCAACTGCCAGCGGCGAAATTCGTTCACCATGCAGGAAACTAGTCGGGGTGGTGGTGTTGGGGTCTTATTGATGCCGACATTTATCTGCGTAGTTCGAAAACAGCAGGACCTTAATTTATTTGCGACCTGAGGCTAAACGACTAGCGTTCCTTAGAAGACGTACGGAATAAATTGAACCGAGTGTTCCGGTCGCTGTGAGATGAGTACACGAGACCAGTTGGATGACAAAAGCTGATGTTTGGGTACCCGGTGCAGGATGAAAAAGATTATAGTTTTGTTCAACATGAGATTCAACATGTGCCTAAAGTCTGGATTTGTACCAACAGAATATCGTGTCTGATTAGTGGCCACACATATTTCAATAGCAAGCAAAGCTCTCAGGCAGATTATCTTATGTACTAAATTCAACCATTACTAGTCGATACACATTATTGTATGTCGCATTCACATTTACCTTGGCCTTTCTGTAGCACACTGCATCGTCGAAGTGAATTTCCACGTTGAACTTGTCCCAGACTAACACACATAAGCACGTACGCGTACACACAAACACACATTGTTTACAAATATGTGCATAGGTGTAGAAATTGATTTATACATAGTCTGACACAAGGCAAAGATAAGAAATTAGCTTTCAGTTTAAAAGACGAAAACAGTGATATGGAAATGTGAAATAGCGAAAGATGCCTTCTAAAAGGTAAGCAATAATGAAAAAACGGGAAAATTTAATTAGAAACAAAGAAAATAGAAGTGACCTTGAATATAATATCGTTCATCCTGTATGGCAGCGAATGCTGGACTATCTCTTCACAGATGAAGAAGAGATTTTAAGCAACAGAAATAAGGTTCTACAGTAGGATGCTGAAAATAGACACGTAATCAACGACGAAGTTTTAGAGAAAATGGAAACAAAAAAAAAACGCTTGGACGTAGGATCAGAATCAGAATTTTCTAGGTTACATAATGAGGAAAGGGTGCTTGGAGAATTTGACATTCACAAGGCATATTAAAGGCAAGAGGGACGGAGGAAAGTAACGTGTAACCTACCTAACGAGATTATGCAAATAATTTGTAGATCAAGGGATTGGGAGATATAGCAAAAAAACAAACTTTACTTTACTGTGGGCTAAAAAGGACAGGAAATTGTCGAAAAAAAAAAACTGGAAAGTAACCCAGATCTTTTACTCCACGGCTGTGAACCTATGACAAAGAGGCTCAAGTCAAGACGTAGTTTTCTACATTCAGTCGAATCATTGAACAACAGAGCTCATAGTCAGTGTCTGTCCCTGTGAACCAACCACCTTAACAACGTGGAACACAGGAGTAATGGATAGCGGCTTGGATTGAGGAATCGGAGAGCCGAGTTCGAATTCCAGTCGAATCCATTCACTTACGTGCTAATACCCTTGGGAAAGGCGTGAATCCTCTACTTCTCCCTCCAGCTATGGGTAAATAGCAGGACAGACTGGGTTCTATAGCCTTGGATGGCAACTGGTCTAGGAGAAGGAAAAACTCTGAATTCAAAACCTGCGGAGGGTCGTTTGGGGACCTTGTGGCACGTAGTGCACCAGGTCTCTGTAATCGGCCCTTCAAAAATTGTGGATGGTCCTGCACGAAACCTTCCCCACTATAATCAAATCTCATGTGCTATACATGCGGGTTTGGGGACCGCTTGTGAATTCCAAATTCCCATGAAACTCCAATATTGGAGCCGGCTCAACCCACCTAGGGTGAATGCCGTTACAGATAGGTAGGTGGAACACAGTCTCTCTCTCTCTCTCTCTCTCTCTCTCTCTCTCTCTCTCTCTCTCTCTCTCTCTCTCTCTCTCTCTCTCTCAGCCACCAGCCTTGTTCCAGTGATGTCTAGCCTTTTCTAGTCCTGCCTGAATCGGTTTGAAACAGCGAACCGTCAGAAATGTGTGCTGTGTCCCTTCGGGACGTACGCGACCATGGCTCGCCACTGTCTTTTAATAAATTTTGTATTTTTATTATTTACCCCAAACCTTGTTCCGCCATCCATTTAGTCAAGCTCGCGTAGTATGTTATACGTTGTTTTTCTCTGCCTTCAGTCTGACGTGTGAGTATCAGATTTTCCAAGCTGTCTTTCCTCATTATGTGTACTAGAAATTTCAGCTGACTCTTCTGGATGTTAAGTATAAGTTTTCTTTTTGTTTCCAATTTATACGATTAAATTAAGCCCTTCAAATTCGAAATGTTCAGTTAATTACTAACGACTTGTGCTAAAAACAAAATGTCTACACATAAGACGGCGCAGAAAGGTGTCTAGCGTTTTATGAAAATTATTTTTCATGAAATCATTTTTTAATACTCATCATAACTGTCATACATTTTCACATTTTACGTATTACATCATCCACCTTGTAGACTGTCCTGCAAAATGCAGGTTCATAGCTTCACCGTGATTAGCGTTTCTGAAGTTCTTTTTACAGGTTTTGAATTCAGTTTTATTTTCCATACTGATTTTTGTAGAACACTGGTGCGTGTTGAAATTCTCACAATAGTTAGTATTTTTGATCTTATCGCTAACATTTTGGCTGAGATTTACAAACACTATGATTCGCTCAATTTTCCAAAAATATTGATGAAATCTGAATAAGCTTTGTTTGGAAAAAATAGTTTGACAAAAACCCCTACTTTGTGGTTTAATTATTTCTTTAATTTAATTTTATAAGGCTTCATGGTAAACAATTTATTTTCCTTTTTTAACGACGAAGAAAGAAATTCTTAGGATTTCTTACTCTTGAGCATGCATCATACAACTGACAATGAGTAAATATTTCTTACTAGAGCCAAATTGCAACTATTTGAAGGGTTTGGCCTTGTTATTTTTTATAGATCTCTCAATCGCAGGGCGAACTGAAACTGGATTTTTGTATGTAGAATATTAAAGAAAAGACATGCAAAAAACAATATTGCATTTATATTAAATAGGTATTTGTTATTTTAATCATTAAATTGTTTTTTAAATGGTGGAAGTATTTTGTACGTTAAATAATAAAACTTTGAATTTTTCCATAAAAAAATTAATAAAAATTGATTGTACTAAGCTACTTACCTTAGTAAAACCAACTATATTTTGTACCCCTCTACCTGTTCGGACTTCTCCCGAGAATTTGGTTACAATCAGGCAATGTATGGCTATTTTAGAGGGTATTGCGAACGTATGGAATAGCGGAAGTCACAGAATTTTATATGTAGATTGGTTACCAAAAGTAGCTAGAGATGCCAGCCTGCGTTGCTATGAAATTCTACTTGGGGATTTGGAGAATACATCTTTTGTGTAAACGTGAAAGCAATGGTCCCGATTGGGATTTGAACACAAAACACCAGTCCCATTTTACGTGCTGATATGCACTACTCTAGGCGCACATCCAGCTACTTCGACTTGAATATAATTAAACGTTTGAAGTAATAAAAATATGGGACTATAAATAAATCTACTAATTCTTAAAGATGTTTATTTGTTAATGCGTCAAATACAAAACTGAGCAGATTTAAAACTTTCGAGAAAATAATCTGAATGAAGAAGGTACGTTTTCCTAAAAAAAGTTCTTCGTAGCCAAGCGGTCAAGGACACCGGATGAAATACTGGATTCCCTTGCAAAGAGGATTGCAGGTTCGATCCATCCCGCCGAACGCGTTTTCTTTAATAAGACTCATCGCATGCGCAGGCCGATAGACGTAATATACACTGCTTAATAAATGAAAATGTGACGTCTATTTTAAATACAAAGTACTTATTATAATATGATTGAAGTAATAATATCCGATATATCTTCTATTTTTGGCATAAACCTTACTTTTAGTGGGTACATGTATTTGAGTATACACGTATAAGAAAAAAAAAAAAAAACAGGTATAGAAACCGACATACGTCTAATAACTGAAAAATAATTTTATATATATATATATATATATATATATATATATATATATATATACAATACATAAAAGGTTAATGGTCAGAGCTGAATCAGACCAGGAAACAGTAGTATTAAAAAGTACTCAATAGACGTGTGAACAAAATAAAATAAAAGTAAAAATCCTATGTAGACCTTTTAAGTTTAAAAATCAGGAGGATAGTTGTATCCGCTACCTTGGTTTTGATCATTTCATCAAATTTTACGGCTTTATTAAAAAACATAAATAAATAAATGTACGATACATTATTATTTTCAAAAATATATAAACCAACGCACGACGTTCGGTGTAAGAGAAAGGGAGGAGATTATTGTAGATGTTTCAGTGGCGGTTACTTTTGAAAATAATAACACAGCGTTCCTCAGTTTTGTTTTTTTAAATAAAACCTTAAGAGGTCATTTGATAAAAAATGCCTGAGGATACTCTAAGGTTAAAACTAAAGTAGCTGATTCAACTGACCTCCTGATTTTTAAAGTTTTTATATATATATATATATATATATATATATATGATATTTTTTCTGGTAATTTAAAAAAAAAAACAATTTCTACTGCTCCTTCATTGCCAATTTTGTATTTTCTGTCTCTTTTGTATTATACAGGATCTTCTTGAAACACTAAACATGCACCAACATCACGGTCAACTGATGGCTGCCGCCCGGCGAAAACAAAAACGCCACCAGGAGGCGCTGGCCCGCAACGCAGAAAAAGTAAAAGCCTCCAATCCTCCGGATCAGCTTATTCAAATGCACACGCATGCGCAATGTGGCCTTTCCATGGCGAACATGGCGCTGATGCCAACGTCGTCGTCGGCGTCTTCATCACCTTCGCTCTCCTCCTCGTCGTCTTCATCATCATCTTCCACGTCTTCGCAACAACAACAATGACTTCACAACCGTCGTTTCTGACAGCTAATTACAGATAGTGCTACTACTAATAATTACTAAGAAGCAGCTAATACTTTTACTTTTTACATAACTTAAGTAATAATATTCATACTGCTGTCATTGTGAATATAACTAACACTGCTATGAAAAGCGCCACTGCTATTGTGCCATCCAACTGTACGCGGTTCAAAAAAAAAAGAGAAGGGAGTTACATTAAATTTGTTACATGTGTTGATAGTATTTCTGGTCGAATTGGGATTCTTATGAGCTACGTTTGTGATTGTCACGACTGGAACATCGTATAATTCTGCTTGTTCCTTAGTTAGCACGTACGTTACGCCACAGATAAACAACGGGTTATTCCTGTTTGATTCTTGTAATAGCTTGCCTGAAACGAAGATGATATATTTAAAGGCGCTGCTTGGTTTTAGAGAAGGAAAGAGAAGAGAAAGAAAGAAAGAAAGAAAGAAAGAAAGAAAGAAAGAAAGAAAGAAAGAAAGAAAGAAAGAAAAGACTGAGGAGACAATAGCGTTCTCCTGTGTTTAGCGTCTGCTTCAGTGAAATTGAAAACCTTTTCAGTTTTTAATCTTTTCATTCATACTCACTCAATTAATAATGACTTAGATTCATATAAATGATGTTATTGTAATATTTTATCAAAATTCTTAAGCGAAAATACGAAGGAAAGTCAAAAATTATCCGCACTCTTATTCAATTCCAAATACTACGAAAGTGAGAATAATTTTGACTTCACCTAGTACTTAATAAGGCAGTAGAGGATTTTCTATATTTATTTTATAGTAGCAGAACTCGTAATAAATTCATTCAGTAATTAACTTAAGAATTAAGATTCATTAGAAAATTCAGATAGGAAAACCTTAAAATTGCTACGGGTGTCACTAGTATTAAATAATCTTTAAGTTAATATTATTTGAAATATTTAAATATGTCTATGATTTATTTCCATTTTTCTATTTAAAGTACTGGAAAATCTGTACTGAAAATAATTAACATAAACCAAAATAAATTATATTTTTTTTATTAATAAATAGAATATTGCCAAATGACATTATTATTAAAAATGATTTACACTATTTACATTATTTGGACTATTGTCCTCATCTTTGTCGCCATATTTATTACAATGTTTCAACCTTTGTACGCACCGAACTGACATTCCAACCACCTGAAGAAGGCCGGAGCGTACAACGGCCCAAACGTTGGAAGAAATATGGCGACAAAGATGAGGACAATAGTCCGAATAATGTAAATAGTACCACATTTCAGAAATATAGATAGATACTAAAAAAGATTTAAACAATAAATTTGATAACTGAGATTAGAATTTACTGGTGGAGAATTATTAGAATTACTGAAGAAAAAAAATCAAAGTTCTAAGAAAAGAAATATTGGCACTGGGGAAAAAAAAAGTAATGCAATAATTCCATCCAAGTGTAGGTTACCAGCATCCAGTAGTGACTTATCCTTTGGCAAGATCCGAAAGTTAAGCTAGGCTTAATGAAATAGAATGCTTGCTTTGATACTTCGTATTATCTGACATCTGCTGCAGTTTTTTAAGCAGATATTACGCTGAACTCTTATCATTCGAGCTTACGGTCAAGGCACTCAGAAAGCACTGGTTCGCACCAGTTCGCCAGAGGTAAGCAACGAAGAAACCTGCTCGTGTAGTTAAATCGCTGGCAAGTGAGGAACAGTAAGTGCTATCACCAACAGCGTGCCTGAGTAAACAAAGCTTACTAGTTAGCTACTAATAGTACTCTTATAGTCGAATAGTATGAGTATATTTTTGTTCATTTTAAGCTACTGCAAACATTATTATTATTTACTAGTAAAACTTTCATATCAGGGGTCCTAGCTAATGATTTTATTATTATTATTATTATTATCTTCGTTTGTGTAAAATCTCATACTGCATAATCACACAAGGCCTGCGATAAGGCAAAGTACTAAAAATATGCATTCTGTTTGCACAAATTATAATGCTAAGTGATACTTAACATGTAAAGTGTGTATATTTTCTTGATATTGCTTCTGTTGTTATGACCAGAGCAGATAAGCAGTTCCGGACACTGCAATTAGTATTATTAGTAGTAATCTTTGTGTATTTTGTCCGAAGCAATTGAAAGCGTAAATTTAGCCTCGTATTTTCATGCTCGTTAATTAGGATATAAATGGAGTATATATAGAATACTTTTTAGTATAATACCTTAAGGGACAGATAAGTTATTATTATTATTATTATTAATATTATTATTATTATTATTATTATTAATATTATTATTATTATTAATATTATTATTAATATTATTATTATTATTATTATTATTCTTTTTATTTTCTTTGATTTCTGGCGTTTACACATTTCTTTCCGGGTCCCCTAGGGACCTAAGGTTAGAAATGGCGTCATGACACTTCCACTGACAAAAAAAAAAAAAAAAAAAAAAATTATTATTATTATTATTATTATTGTATCTGGCATTAATATTTGTTTAAAATGTGTTTAAGATTAAGGAAGGAATGTTTTAGCATTTTATGTAGAGTTATAATAAAAAATAGAGTATTTTCTAAATCTTTTTATAAAAGGAAAATGAAGAATATTTAGTGTCCACTGGATTAATTGTGGATATACCTTATATTATATATATATATATATATATATATATATATATATATATATATATATATATATATATATATACATTTAGAAAAATAGTATGATTAATTGTAAAAAAAGTTTCTTGTGATTTGTTTCAACCGTTTGAATTTCATCAGAAATCCTAACATATGAAACGCGTCAGAAGAAACTTTTTCTACAATTTGTCATACTATTTTTATAAATACAGTTTATCATCATATAAAATTATACAAAATTATATATCATATATATATATATATATAAACTTTGAGTAACTTGTAGCTATTGGCAACGTAAATTTACACCTTTATTATGAGACTCATTGCCATGATAAATTACATTTGTATTTTACTAATTTGTTCCGTTTTTATAAAATAAAGTAAATGGAAACAAGCCGGAAAACATTTGTAACTTTAAGATTTTGCTTTAATGGTTTCTTCAGAATCTTTGAAGAAATGGATGGAGACGTTGGAGGAAAAATGGCGAATATCTCAAATTTTATGTTGTAATTATAGTTCGAATTTTCAGCGTGTTCATTCATTTGTAAAATGAAGCTATTAAAGCGAAACACATTCAGTTTATAAGCTTTTTACCTGCGAGTTAGTTATTTAGTCATTCTGTCGGTTTTAATCTATATTTTTTCAATCCATATGAGATATCAACAGTAAAGATTTTGTCTAAATTTTTAAACAAAATATTTGCTATTTTTAACTCGTTATTGTCTCCCGGGGTATTTCTGTAAGAAAATGCCTTCAAGGCAAGTGTTTTTTTTTTGTTTTTTTTGTTTTTTTTTTATAATTCAAAGTGCTTAATATCAAGAGATAAAATACTAATAGCTGCTAATAAAATTATATGTTCACTTATCTCAGTTTCACGTAGATTACTCGTCAGCGGAATGGATGTACGGCTGTATTTGCAACAATAATTTTTTTCTTAAAATAAATTAACTAATCCCAACCTAAAAAAAGACATTTATATATATTTTTACGTAAAATTATTTTAAATTTAAATTAAATCATTTTTTAAATATGTTACTTAATTTACCAGAACAAAACTTAATTTTTAACGTAATGTTATTTTAAAATTTAAATTACGTTATTTTTTTTCTACGTAAATTTATATTTGAATTTAAAATAACTCAGATAATGAACTTCTTTTGGGCGTCTTTTAAGTAACCTCTTTTAAGAAAAATAAGATTTATTTTTTTTAAAGTTTTTCAGTTTTGCCATCAATCCACCTGACGAGTAGATTGAATCTCTGTGAAACTCAAACTCGGGACAGATAAGTGGACATTTAATTTTATTTGTAACTATATATGAGAGATACGTGTATGCCTGTATGCTTTTAAAATCAACATTCATGTACACGTTTTTCTGTCAAGTCGGAAAATTAGTTCCGTATAGTTTCGAAACCGTTACGACAACCACTCACTGGTATCTTCGCAGTAATGCGTATTACTGCTGACCACCAGGGTTGGTAGTGATCCTGAACCCAATTCCATTTATTTAGTAGAAAACTTTCAAGGTAAACACTGTTTTAATCTATCACATCTTTGCAATATTCGAGACAGAAACATGGCGCAATTATTTCTATGGCTGGAAATACAAAACAGAAAATCTATATTCCCTCGCTTTTAAGAATAATCTGCAATCTTTATGGCAATCTGTCTCGTTCATATTTAACCAGCGCCACACATTTACAGCCTACAAAAAATACAAGATGGACGTACTTTGATTTCAAGACATGTCTCAGATACAAAATTAAATTAAAGATGCTATCTCTCACCCTCTGCCTCCTCCCCTTCCCTTCTATACCCCCTCCTCCTCCCCACCTTCTCGATGCCACTAATCTCCTCTGTAGAGTAGACACCTTTGTGCAAATTAATTAAAACAAAATAATTTCGTTATTATTTACTTTTTCCGTATGTTTCCAATGAGACATGATGCACTACACATGTTAGTACTTGCTATGTCTATTCTACAAAGTCGTTCCTTGCACACTGTCAACAGATTCTCGATTGGATTTAAATCAGTAGAGTTTCCAGGCCAGTCTATAATACTTTGATTTGCTCACTGGTAAAGCTTGCCAGTGTGTTCGTGCAGCGTTAAAATTTTCGTACGCTTTCTTGGAGTAATGTCCATCGCAGACAGTGGCCGTAGGACAACTAATCGACAGTTGAGACAACAGTGTATGGGCGTGATAAAAATCTGATGCAATCTCGAATGTCATGCCAGTGGGTCTAAAACTGACCGTATGGTGAAAGAAAGGAAAGTAAAGCAGTTGTTTCAATTAATTTGCACAAGAGTGTAGTTATAATATTGCGTGTATAAATAAGCAAAAAAAGAAAATTCTATTTTTCCGTCAATTTGTAGTTTAAAAAAAAATTCAATGAACCATGAAGAAACAGCGTTCCAGTTTTACGTTTTCTGCTTTATCAGAAACTAAATTAAACAACACAAGATAGAACTGAAAAACTGATAAAATCCACGATGCAAGTCAGTAAATGAAAACGTTTAATAATGATTTTAAGCATTTTTGCTTGTGAATACTTAGAACGCGGTAATATATTTTAAATTAAAAAAAGGAACACACAGCATATAATTCTTCAAATATGATAAAAATACTCTGTGCATTTAAAACTAATAAGAACATTTCCGTGTAAAATTATTCAAGTTCAGGTAACCGAAATCCTCAAATAAAAAGGATATCCTAATTTTTATTAAAAAAATTCAGTAAAATTTAGCTAGTTTCATTTTGCATTTATTTATTTTGAAAACTTTAATATTTGGGGTTTTTTTTTAATTTTTGTTACGACAAGAACTACTTGAGTTACTTGATTTCCAGACGACTTAAAATATTTTCATGAGGATTAAAGTTTTTCGGGATTGTTTCAGGACAATGGTGAAAAAAAAAATCAGCAGCCCTGAGTAAAACCAAAAGAAACAGCGACTTTATAAACTTATGAAGTCATTATTTGTTTAAAAACTGAAGATTTTAACTAACATCCTCAATAGTTAAAGCTTATTCCAGTCTTTAATTCCGATTAAAACTTGCAGAGCCGAAGTGGGTTTATTTCTATATCTATTTCATCATTACTCAAATGTTGCTCGTAAAATAAAAACTTTACCAGCAACATTTGAATAAGGATGAAATAAAAAAATAAAACATCCATGCCAATATTCTACTTACCTTCCAAGTACGAGGTCTGATCAAAAAGTATCGGGACTGTTGCTAAGTTAGCGGAGCTAAAGTACGCAGAAGGAAGCCAGTTCATTAAACTTGAACTCTGTCGAACATCCACGCTAATTTATAATGTTCCCGATCACTTCCGTTGTTTATAGCAATGCTTGGAAGGCAAGTGTGTAGAATGTGGTCGTCTTATCCCACTAAAATGACCATGACTTATACAACAGTTTTTGACCGAGTACAACATTCCCTAGGCCTGAAAACCACAAAATTCCCCGGTTCTCGTCCTTTGCGACATTATACCGCTTTAGAAATGAAATCCCACTTCATAGGGACAGGATTTCAAGACATCGAGGCAATCGACGAGATTGCCACGAGACAAGTGCTCATGACCCCCCCCCCGCCCAAAAGGAGTTTCAGTAATGCTTCTATCAATGGAAACGACGCTGGATGAAGTGTTTGGCTTCAGATGGGAACTACTCCAAAGGAACATTACATTCCGAATTTATCTCTCTTATAATTTTTTTTTTTATAGCGCCAAACCTGGTACTTTTTGAACAGATTTCGTATAACCATTTTTGCATAGTTTAAGCTGACGTGAATAAATACTGCTTTCTAACAATTATTCGTGCTTAAATCTTAGTCCTTTCAAATAAGATAAAACTACTTCCAGGTAGAAAATTAGCTTGCAAACCTCCTACGAGTAATTAGCTCAAGAGACGAAGAGATAAAAATATTCTAAATATGGCTTTGAGATATAAACGAAAACATTATCTGACTTGACATGATGAATAAAATATATATATTCGTGTAATGTTGATAAGAAAGCAGTGAGAGGTGTGTGAATGCAAGTGTGCAAAGATAAACAGATGAGAATTAAATTTGTGGTGTACGGACGCCTTGAGAATTATGTACGAAGGCAATTTTTTTTTATATATAAATAACCGCGAAAAGTTATCATGAAGAAGACGAAATTCTAAGATGGCAAAAGTCTAAAAGAAAGTTTCGCAACATTTTTATGCCCACAGACAAGAGTAATGACCAAAAAAGAAAGTTCTACAGAAATTTGGCGACAGTGTTCATAGATATTATTTACATTATTCGGACTATTGTCCTCATCTTTGTCGCCATATTTATTACAACGTTTCGGCCGTTAGACCTCCGGCCGTTGTACGCTAAGGCCGGAGCGTACAACGGCCGAAACGTTGTAATAAATATGGTGACAAAGATGAGGACAATAGTGTACATAATACCTCATCTCATAAATATAGACAGTGTTCATAGATATATGCATGTTTACGTGTACGTAAAAGGAAAGAAAGATCACACACACATATATATATATATATATATATATATATATATATATATATATATATATATATAATCTTTCTATATGTATGTGTGTGCGTGCGTGTGTTTGTATAAATAGATAGAATGTATCTGTGAAGAAAGAAAATGAATAAGTAGACAAGCAGAAAAAAACTATTCTTAGCCGACGTGTTTCGTCCTCTGAGGACAACAAAGAAAATGTAAGGATTAATTTTGTTGCACGTGTTTATATTCCAAAGCAAGGGTGTCATTGGTTTATCAACGCTTTTAAGTTTGAGAAGGTTCATGAATATTCATCAGGTGGTGGAAAGGTCAATCAAAACCTCCGGAGGACGCAAAATGCCACAATTCAAAAAAGTCCCTCAGAGGACGAAACGCGTTGGCTAGGAATAGTTTTTCCTCTTGTCATTTTATTCATATATATATATATATATATATATATATATATGTGTGTGTGTGTGTGTGTGTGTGCGAGCGCGTGTGTGTGTCAATAGGATATAAAATCTAGTTCGATAAATTTGACAAATTGAAAACTGTTTTATCGACTTGATTACGCGTTTCGACATTGTTATATCGTCTTCCTCAGATCAGAATGAAAGAAATATATGCGTGTGTCTATTTGTGTCTCCCTCAATATTAAATCGGTAATAGATTTGCCTGACTGCCTCGGACGAGAAGAAAAGAACAAAATTCTTTGACGTATCTATCAGAGCCATTATTTTAATTTATGATGTTTTCTTTTCTTTTCAACTTTGTTTTGTCGAAATTTATTTTTCTGCTTTTCTGCGTTGAATTTAAGGCAACCATTATTTCCGAATGGGTTGAAAGTCAAATATCCATACAAAAATCGCATAATTTTGTTCTTTCAACCCAAAACGAATGACGTCAGCTTAGCGGGAGAATTTAACTATTTAATGCTGAGAATCACAGGCACATAGACAAAATATACTTATTACGTCCTGATCTGAGGAAGTCTACCTAACGAGTTTGGACACGCGTAATCTGGACAATAAAACAGCTTTCCAATTTGTCAAATAAATAAATAAAGATATATATATATATATATATATATATGTATATATATATATATATATATATATGAACATATACAAGACCTTGATTTAAAAAACAAAGCAGTCGGTAAGGCTATTTAAAAACAATATTTTAATGCTTCATTACCTGAAATACTGATTTTCAGAAGACAAATGGTCTGAGTACCTTTTACCAGCCATCGTTTGTTTATTTATATATATATATATATATATATATATATATATATATATATATATATATATATATATATATATATGTATGGCATGCAGAATTGCCTGTGATCTACGATGCTGGTGGATTCATATTATTTGGAATCATTAGAGGCTAATATATAGAGATTATATGTACATATATATAAATATTTTTCAGACATAGATATATACGTACATGTTCTTAGATATGTGTGTGTGTTTGTATACATATGTCTGTATATATATATGTGTGTTCATAGATCTATATATATATATATATATATATATATATATATATATATATGCATTTTTGTATGCTTTGTTTATTCATATACACATATATACACGTCTATAGAAACATGCATTTATAGGCATTCACTTCGTGTTTGCACGTATATATCTTTATATATATATATATATATATATATATATATATATATATATATACATGCGTATATCTAATCTCTTTAGTAGGTTTTATACGTTTCAGTTTTTATTTAATTTATCAACAGCATGGTTATGATGCCAAAATTTGTGCCATCAGGTAAACACTATGAAGAAATTATATATATATATATATATATATATATATATATATATATATATATATATATATATATATATATATATATATATATATATATATATATATATATATATATATATGTGTGTGTGTGTGTGTGTGTGTGTGTGTGGTGGATGTCCTTGAATGCTTCCATTACAGTAATTTCCATATGGCTTTATCGGAGAAATGGACGTTGCTAAGCGATTTTAACGGCAATTTCTTTATAAGCTACACGGCTGCCCTGCACGAAAGGACTGGCCTAATGTTCGCCATTGACTCACTGTTCGCGTTTGCATAGGGTTTGCCTTCGAAGAACGTTGAATTTCACGCAAACCAAAATGATCAAATTTAGTATGAGGCCACGGACAGCCTCCCGATACTCTGACCAAACCCTTTGCCCAATTCAACAAGGACGAGAACGAAACCTTTTTTTTCATGAAAATTACTTTATTATTCCGGAGGAAAAATAAACAGTCTTTTTTTCCTTAAATTGCTGATACCGTGATCATTTTTATGCTGTTCTGTTTGCAAAGATCCCGAATAGGGTGCGAGTTTAATGGAACTCTTCTACAAAGAAACACAAAAATCAAATTTGGAAAGAGAAACTTTAAAAGACTAAAATAAAATGTAAAACTTTTAAGTCGAACTGTAATTTCGTCCAGATATGTATAGGAATGGCATTGTTATCATTTCTCTGTGTCTGTCTTTGTACGTAAACAAGTATAAAGGCATATGTGTATTTGAGCATGTATTTCCTCCCACTTTATTAGTGGATTACGATCGAATGGTTTTGTTCATATATCAATGAACATTATTTTTGTCTATATGGATTTTCACGTGTCTTTTTGTATCTGTTTAATTGTTATTCTGTATAGCCTCAACACTCATATATTTCTGTTTTTAATTCTGTGTATATTGGGACTGTACGTTAACCACAATGGGTCAATTATTATATTTAAGAAGATATGAAAGCCACAAGGATGAACAGTATATTTACATCGTATTCGTTAAGTCTAGATTGTAAATCAGAATTGGTAAATTTAATTCCTTTAATTGTTCCAAGTGCTCACGTATTTTATGTTTCAATAAAACATGTTATCAGTCATGTTTGATGGCAAATATGTAGCATTTAAAAATCTTTAAATAAAAAATTCTTTTTTTTATAAAAAAGTCAACCGGTTGTTTTGCTTTACGGAACAGACTGCTCTTGACGTGTCTTATACTCAGCAATTTCACCATTTTCAGTCAAATATTTTCGAGATGGAGTTCATCAAAATAAAGATTTCTGGTTTATTGCTTCCGATGAGAACTTAATGTAAAACTTGATCTTGCAACATAGAATTCCATACTAATTGGAAATCATTTACAGTCAAGGAATATGAATCGTATTAATTACTGTTTGAAAATTAACTCTTCTTTTCTGTAATTTAAAAATTATTATACGTCGATCAATGTCGTCATCTTCGGCGGTATTCAAGAAAATTCATGTCCAAACGATTCAACGAATAAAAATAAATCTTCTTTCAAATTAACAAATCAACAATCTGCTTGGCTCAGGTTTTAACTAAATCAAATGGCATAATCTTTAGCATATATTTTACTCTATAAGCATGTTCTTATGTAAACTAAGTCATATATAGCCAATTCCCTGGATAAACGTCGAGGTTATCGTAACAAAAAAGTAAGTAAAGGCTGTAATATCTATATAAATTGTACAGGTAAATAAAAAATATGATTTGAGGCCGGAATGTGGTATGACGTCTAAAATGAGAATGTGTTCGTCTGTATATATATATATATATATATATATATATATATATATATATATATATATATATATATGTATTTATGTATGTATATAGATCTGAGGATATGTGTGCATGTATATATGTGTATTTATGAGCATGCCAGTGTATGTTTGGTGTATTTTTCTTCGTCTAACAGTCAACATTTCCATAGCAACCAAATAAGAGGTGCGCATAGCTAATATGTACGGAATAAATCTGAACTCCATTAAAATGAATTCAAGAAAAACAAATTTGCCTTTTCTTGTAATTTCTTTTTCTCCTTTCTTTTCAAATTTGTGGAAATACTTTTATTATCCGTTCTATGTTTGTCATTTTTCTTTTCAGTTTAAAGTCTGTGAAATTGCACGGATTTTCATTATGGAATTTATGCATAAATCCACTCGAGGTATTTCCAAACAACTCCTTTAATCATATATTAAATTAAAAATATTGAAAAATTATCTTTTGCATTTTCGCAGATTAAAAATGGCTTCATGGGAATGAATCCGCTAGGTCTCAAGGGAGACAATCCTTCATCAGATCTGACAGACTGTCACATCAGAATCACAAAGAAAAATCATGTCAGTTGTAAACTTCCAACACTAGAAACAATTAAAACATTTAGCACATGTTACTAAAAATGAAAATACTGATCAAGATGTTTAATTTCCACACTATATTAAATAGAAGATTAGGAAGAAAAACCCCATCAGTACAAGAAAGATCTATAACAATTAGTGGACTTGAAAAGCCTATTTCAGCCGACAGTAGATTTAACTGTTCGGTCAATGAATGACTATTATTTCCTGTATGGAAAAGGCTCTTCACACCATTACCATTACCAGCAAGCGATAAGTCACACAAAAAAAATGATAAATCATTTTTCACTACATATGGCAAACATATATTTAATTATTTTTATTCGTAAATGTGCATTCTAGTGAAAGATTCTCTAATCTCTATGTAAGTTTAGGAATTAAAATATATGAAAAAGCATGATGGGAAGCAAAATATAATAATATGGTTTTAAAGAAAATGAAAATAAAAAGGACACTTTTAGTTAGAATCAGAAAGAGTTCAAATTTCACAAACAGGTAATAAGGAAAGAGGGTTTGGCGTACTTGACACTCACATGATATATTGAAAGAAAGAGATACAGAGGGAAAACAGCGATTAGCCTTCTTGACGAGCCTGTGTAAATATACAGTAGAAGAGGAATAGGAAAGTAAAGATACAAATATTACTGAGGAAGAAGAGAAACGTTGTGGCGAGATATGAACGATGCATCTTGAAGTAATATGGCGTCATATTAATTTTTTCATTAGCAGAAATTTATACGCAGGTTCGTTTAGGTGTACGACGCCTCCCCCCCAAAAAAAACTAAAATGATATTTAATTTTTTATTGTATTTTGACCAGTTTTAGAATGAGGTGTTAAGGATTGATTGTATTCTCAGCATCTTTCTGTAGAATCACATTTCCATTTCCGGTATCTTAATATTTTGCTTAGCTTTGAGAAGGCATCTTTCGCTATTCGAATTAACCTTTTGGATTCTGGAGTCACATTTTCCGCCTTCTGTTAAAATACGACCAAGATAATTAAACTTTTCGGACTTGCTTGGTTCTCATATTGAGTTGTCCATTTTAGTGGTAACTATACATTCTATTTTCTTAAAATTAGTATTGCGTCCCCTCTTCTCACTTATTCTTATTAACCTCCGTCAGCTTTCCTGTAATTTCATTCCTGTGTCTAATTCTGTAATTCATCATATTAATTTGATAAATATAGGGTGACCCAAAAAAATGAGAATTTTTAAGTGCATATTGCCAGACATGAGCAAGTGGCAACACTGCGAGCAAGCAAACATTTCACCATTTAGAATTCAAGATGAAATTCACAATATCCCAGCTGAGATGTTGCAGCAGTCAATGAGGAATCCCAACAGCAGATTTCAAGAATGCATTCATACAGGAGGACGCCATCTACAGGACGTAATTTTTAAAAAATGAAAATTCCATCATTGTGTCTTAAATGGCATGTGTTAAGGTTTCAACTACTATGAATAAAATATATTTCTTCCAAAACTCTTGGTGTTATCGAATTGTTAAAAGTTCCCGTTTTGGGAGTCACCCTGTATATTTGTAGGACACAGAAACTTTCGGCATTTGCATTGTGATTAATTTCTTTAAACAAAGTACTTTTTAAAATCTATAAACTTTAATAACAAATTTAGTATAGGAGATAAGGAAATAAAATGTAGAATATAGAATTTTACACCCAATACCGCGATATGCTACAAAGCCAAAACAACGCCTGAAAACTCGAGTCATCTACTTAAATTGACACATCAGATCAAGACATTCATATGGATGACATGCATCACACCAAACTCATTCAGAAATATCTAAACTGTCAGTTGTATACAACCCGCTCGGTGGTTAAGGTCAGAGGTTGCGACGACCAGGATTTTCTGCGAATATGAAGGTTGACGAATACGAAAATCATACACCTGAAGAAGGCTAGAGGTAGTTACGACCAAGATTTTCTGTGAATAAAAAGGTTTTCGAAAACAAAATCATACACCCGAAGAAGGCTAGAGGTAGTTACGACCAAGATTTTCTGTGAAAATGAAGGTTTTCGAAAAGGAAATCATACATCTGAAGAAGGCTAGAGATAGTTACGACCAAGATTTTCTGTGAATATGAAGGTTTTCGGAGACAAAATCATAAACCTGAAGAAGGCTAGAGGAAGTTACGACCAAGATTTTCTGTGAATATGAAGGTTTCCGAAAACAAAATCAAACACCTGAAGAAGGCTAGAGGTAGCTATGACCAAGATATTCTGCGAATAAGAAGGTTTTCGAAAAGGAAATCATATACCTGAAGAAGGCTAGAGGTCGTTACGAACAAGAATTTCTGCGAATATGAAGGTTTTCGAAAACGAAATCATACACCTGAAGAAGGCTAGAGGTAGTTACGACCAAGATTTTCTGTGAATATGAAGGTTTGCGAAAACGAAATCATACACCTGAAGAAGGCTAGAGGTAGTTACGACCAAGATTTTCTGCGAATAAGAAGGATTTCGAAAACGAAATCATATACCTGAAGAAGGCTAGATGTAGCTACGACCAAGATTTTCTGCGAATAAAAGGTTTTCGAAAACGAAATCATATAGCTGAAGAACGCTAGAGGGAGTTACGGCCATGATTTTCTGTGAAAATGAAGGTTTTCGAAAACAAAATCATACACCTGAAGAAGGCTAGAGGTAGCTACGACCAAGATTTTCTGTGAAAATGAAGGTTTTCGAAAACGAAATCATACATCTGAAGAAGGCTAGAGATAGTTACGAGCAAGATTTTCTGAAAAAAAATCTTTTCGAAAACGAAATCATACACCTGAAGAAGGCTAGAGGTAGTTACGACCAAGATTTGCTGCGAATAAGAAGGTTTTCGAAAACGAAATCATATAACTTAAGAAGGATAGAGGTAGGTACGACCAAGATTTTCAGTGATAAGAAGGTTTCCGAAAACGAAATCATACATCTGAAGAAGGCTAGAGGTAGGTACAACCAAGATTTTCTGCGAATAAGAAGGTTTTCGAATTTTGAAATCATACACCTGAAGAAGGCTAAAGGTAGTTACGAACAAGTTTTTCTGTGAATATGAAGGTTTGCGAAAACGAAATCATGCATCTGAAGAAGGCTAGAGATAGTTACGAGCAAGATTTTCTGTGAAAAAAAATCTTTTCGATGACAAAATCATACACCTGAAGAAGGCTAGAGGTAGCTACGACAAAGATTTTCTGTGAATATGAAGGTTTTCGAAAACAAAATCGTACACATGAAGAAGGCTAGAGGTAGCTATGACCAAGATTTTCTGCGAATAAGAAGGTTTTCGAAAACGAAATCATATACCTGAAGACGGCTAGAGGTAGCTATGACCAAGATTTTCTGTGAATATGAAGTTTTTCGAAAACAAAATCATACACCTGAAGAAGGCTAAGATTTTCTGTCAATTAGTTTTTCTAAAACGAAATCATACACCTGAAGAAGGCTAGAGGTAGTTACGACTAAGATTTTCTGTGAATATGAACGTTTTCGAAAACGAAATCATACATGTAAAGAAGGCTAGACGTAGTTACGACCAAGATTTTCTGCGAATTAGAAGGTTTTCGAACGCGAAATCATACACCTGAACAAGGCTAGGGTTAATTACGACCAAGATTTTCTGCGAATAAGAAGGTTTTAGAAAACAAACTCATACACCCGAAGAAGGCTAGAGGTAGTTACGACCAAGATTTTCTGCGAATAAGAAGGTTTTCGAAAGCAAACTCATACACCCGAAGAAGGCTAGACGTAGCTATGACCAAGATTTTCTGTGAATATGAATGTTTTCGAAAATGAAATCATACACCTGAAAAGGGCTAGAGGCAGTTACGACCGAGATTTTCTGCGAATATTAAGGTTGACGTATACGAATCCAGGCACCTGAATTAGGCCAGATTGTGCTACGCCAAAATATATTGCGAATAATGATGTTGACGAATACGAAACCACACACATGAAGAAATTCTAAGTGTGCTATGACCAGGACTTTCTTCGAATACGAATGTTGGCGTGTATACGAACCTGAATAATTCAGTGCCGCCCTTTGCATCCTCTATTTTGTTCTTGTTTTATTTTGTTATCTTCGATTTGTAATTTGCATTTGAGGCTCATCCTTTTGCTAACAACCATGCATTGTTTTCTTGCAGTTGATGTTTAGTCCTTTCTTCTCGCTTTCTTTCACTACCTACCGTAGGAATTTTTGTAAGTTTTTTTTTTTTTTTTTTTTTTTTTGTTTTTTTCGTGTCTGCTGTCAAGACTATCATTTTCATATGTTATGTTGTTAAGGTTGTGGCCAACACGAATAAATCCTGGTAGGATTTCTTGCATACCTATTTCAAACTACTTTTAAATTTTCTTGATATCGTTTTAAAGCGTGCTGATATATGTCTGTATGTGGATGTGGAGAACGTATATAAAACAGAATATCTACCGAAAAAAATCGAATCGACTTTCTGTATAGATTTTATAGGTCCAGTGTGAAGACATATCCTTGTCTTACATCCCTTTCTCATGTTTATCTATCTGTTTACTATACGTATTGCCACCTGTCTAGGTTCTAGATTATTTTAATATCCTTATTTGAATAATGCGTCAAGTTTGCTAAGCAGTTCCAACAGATCTTTGTGGCATAACTTATCAAACACCTCTGCGTAATCTATAAAGCACAGGTACACGTGCTTTTGTATTTGTATTGCTCTTTCTGATACCATTATAAGCATAAATATCGCATTTCTTGTTCCAGTGTCTTTCACGAACCCGCACTGTTCCTCTCCTATTGACAAATTGGTTCTGCCACGGGATTAATATGCCACGCGTACTTATACGTACATTTCCTTGTTAATTCATTGAGTTTTTTGGAATGGATGCAAATAATCTTGAAATGTAAAATAAAACTAGCTATGTTATTTATACAAACATTAAATATTGAAATTATCGTTAAAGGAGTTGAATATATTTTACGATGTATTAACTTAAATAATCAAAGAGACATTTTTGTAAGTCGGAATTTGCTTTTTTATAATAGTTTTTGTAATTTTAAATGCTCGTCGGAGAGGTACATTTCCGGCCGTTCTAACATTCCTAATTAAAAATGTATCCATTTTTAAAGAAAGGTATATTAATAAAGGCCATTTGTCTCATTGTATATATATATATTTCCCTGTCTGTAAACCTTAATTTGCGTATTTTGCTCAAAGGAGTCAAAAACTGCTCGAGAAATCAAAAGAATAAAACAAGTTTTGCTTATTCTGAAAAAATGGCGCAATATATGTTAATATTTGTCCTTTATCCAAATTCAAGAAACAAACTTTCGAAGGAAATGTATATTCGATACTAATACTTCTGATAAACTCGATCCAAAATATATATGCCTGTATGTGTATTCGTACGTGTCCGTGGATATGTGTGTTATTGTTCTTCTTCCTCTTGTGTGTATTTGTGTGTGAACGCGTGTCTGTATGGGTATGTATGTATATGTGTGTGTGTTTGCGTGTGTGTATGTGTCGGACTATGTGCAAAAATGTAAGCCAATCGATATGAATTTAGTTTGTTGTTTAAATCAATAACTATCTTGATATTTTTTTTCCATTGAGGGACAGAGTAGAAAAGTCGGAAACACTGACACAAAATAGATGAGTTGTCAAGAAACCAAAGGATCTTCTTCACTTTCTTTATTATGCTGTGGACGAACAAAATACAGAATCTGACCTCAAGGGGTTAGAAAGAAACAAGAACGATAAAACATGAGGAAGGGAACGAAAAGGAAGATGAAAATGTCGAATGAGAATGCAAGAGTTAGAATATCGACGTCATAAAGAAAGGGAAAACATTGTGAGTGAAAGGATGGGAGAAGGGAAAAGAGAAAATAGAGAAATCATAGTGAGTGAAAGGACGGCAGGAGAGAATAGATTTATAAAAAAGGAAAGGGTAGTGGGTGACACGATGGGAGGAGGGAAAAAATTTATTAAAAAAAAAAGGGAAGGAATAGTGAGTGAAATGACGCAGGGAGGAAAAATCTTTATAAAAAAAGGGACAGAATAGTGAGTGAAAGACGGGGAGGTGGGAGACTTGTTATAAAAAAGGGAAAGGATATTGAATGAAAGAACGGGTGGAGGGAATGTGTTATAAAAAGTAAAAGGTGGTGAGAGAGAGAGAGAGGACGGGAAGTGGCAAAAGTGATATAATAAGGGAAAATATAGTGAGTGAAAGGACGGGAGGAAGGAAAAAGATTTATAAAAAACGGAAAATACAATGAGTGAAAGGATGAGAGGAAAGAAACGAGTTATAAAAAGGGAAAAGTAAGTGAAAGGATGTGGGGAGGGAAAAATTATAAAAAAAGGGAAAAAGATGGTGAGTGAAAAAATGGCAGTAGGGTAAATTGTTTATATAAATGGGAAATGATAGTGAGTGAAAGGACGGGAAGAAGGAAATGACTTATAAATAAAATGTGAAAGGATAGTTAAAGGATGTGAGGAAGGAAAACACTTATAAAAAAAGAGGAAAGGACAATGAGTGAAAGGACCGGAAGAGGAAAAACGGTTATAGAAAAGGCAAAGGTTATTGAGTGAAAGGATAGTAGTTGTGAAAAGAGTTATAAAAAAATGGAAAGGATAGTGAATGGAAGGATAGGAGAAGGGAGAACCTTATAGAAATGGGAAAGTTATTCAGTGAATGATGAGAGGAGGGAAAGGAGTTTGTAAAAAAAAAAGAAAAGGATAAAGCGTGAAAGGAGGGGAGGAGGGAATTTTTTTATAAAATAGGGAAAGGTTAGAGAGTAAAAGAATGGGAAGAGGGAAACGTGTTATAAAATGAAAAGGTGTCACGAAATGGGAGGAGGAAAAATGAGTTATAAAAAAGGGGAAGGATAGTGAGTGAAAGGAGGGGAGGAGGGAAAAATTACAAAAAAGGTAAAGGATAGTGAGTGAAAGGAGGGGAGGAGGGAAAAGAGATAAATAAAAAGGAAAAGGATAGTGAGTGAAAGAAGGGGAGGAGGGAAAAGAGATGTAAATAAACAGGAAAAGGATAGTGAGTGAAAGGAGGGGAGGAGGGAAGAGATATAAATAAACAGGAAAAGGATAGTGAGTGAAAGGAGGGGAGGAGGGAAAAGAGATATAAATAAACAGGAAAAGGATAGTGAGTGAAAGGAGGGGAGGAGGGAAAAGAGATATAAATAAAAAGGAAAAGGATAGTGAGTGAAAGGAGAGGAGGAGGGAAAAGAGATATAAATAAACAGGAAAAGGATAGTGAGTAAAAGGAGAGGAGGAGGAGGGAAAAGAGATATGAATAAACAGGAAAAGGATAGTGAGTGAAAGGAGGGGCGGAGGGAAAAGAGATATAAATAAACAGGAAAAGGATAGTGAGTGAAAGGGGGGGAAGAGGGAAAAGAGATATAAATAAACAGTAAAAGGATAGTGAGTGAAAGGAGGGGAGGAGGGAAAAGAGATATAAATAAACAGGAAAAGGATAGTGAGTGAAAGAAGGGGAGGAGGGAAAAGAGATATAAATAAACAGGAAAAGGATAGTGAGTGAAAGGAGGGGAGGAGGGAAAAGAGATATAAATAAAAAGGAAAAGGATAGTGAGTGAAAGGAGAGGAGGAGGGAAAAGAGATATAAATAAACAGGAAAAGGATAGTGAGTAAAAGGAGAGGAGGAGGAGGGAAAAGAGATATAAATAAACAGGAAAAGGATAGTGAGGAAAGGAGGGCGGAGGGAAAAAGATATAAATAAACAGGAAAAGGATAGTGAGTGAAAGGAGGGGAAGAGGGAAAAGAGATATAAATAAACAGGAAAAGGATAGTGAGTGAAAGGAGGGGAAGAGGGAAAAGAGATATAAATAAACAGGAAAAGGATAGTGAGTGAAAGGAGGGGAGGAGGGAAAAGAGATATAAATAAACAGGAAAAGGATAGTGAGTGAAAGGAGGGGAGGAGGGAAAAGAGATATAAATAAACAGGAAAAGGGTAGTGAGTGAAAGGAGAGGAGGAGGAGGGAAAAGAGTTATAAATAAAATGGAAAGGATAGTGAGTGAAATGATTTGAGGAGAGAAAATTATAAAAAAAGGGGAAAGGATAGTGAGTGAAAGGAGGGGAAGTGGCAAAATCGATGTAAAAAAGGAAAGGATATTGAGTGATAGGAGAGGAGGAGTGAAAAGTTATAAATAAGAAGGAAAGGATAGTGAATGAAAGGATCAGATGGGGGGGTAAACATGTTATAAAAAGGATAAGTGAGTAAATGGAAGGAAGGATGGAAAAGTGTTATAGAAAAGATAAGAGATAGTTTGTAAAAAATGGGAGGATGGATAAAAAGTTATAAAAAAGAAAAGGGTATTATGTGAACGAATGGGACGAGGGAAAAGAGTTATGAAAACTAGCAAAGTGAACTGGTTGAAGCAGAGAAAAACATTATTTGGCGAAAAACGAGAAAATAATGGATGAAACCGAGAAATGACGTGAAGAAGTTAGCATACGAGAAAAAAGAAAGATAGGGAAAAATGGCATGATGGGAAAAGTTTCAGATTCAGCAACAATAGTTCAGGACAAAATATTATGCACCTGACCATAAGCAACTCGATAAATAATTCTTATTCTGGCTTCCTGAAAACTCGTCTGTGATGTCTATGATTCATGATCATTGACAGTTTTTTTTTTACATAGCAAAGTACAACATCTGTAACGATCTGTTTACACCCACACACACTCACACACAGAGACACACACATTGCAAAACTCCGGAAAGAGGTTGCTAAAGAGGAACACTTGAAAAAGAGATCTCAAAGCAAATATATATTTATACAAATATGGCTGATTAAAAAGAACCGTCAAAATATATTTGTTTAATTTTTATTGTATTTCTTTCAATTTTCGTTTTGTATTGAGCTCAAAATTATCGATAAAATTTGGTTATCTCTATTCTCATTCAACAAAAACGGCAATATCAGCAACCAATGAAAAAGGAGAACGTATTTAATAGCAGTAACACGCGAAAAAAATATGCTCTGTTTCGTGTTAAATGGAGTGTTTCGTCTATCAAGAACTACTAAACTAAAAGAAAGCCGTTAATCATTATGAAATGGACAAAGTCCGACAATCATTTTATGACATTTTTATACGTTCTTTATAGATACAGATAATTAAGTAAATGCTCTGTTTAATAATAAACAATATTAACAACATTTACCGGCCTGAATGTCCAAGAAATTTTCATAAAAAATATGCGTCCACTGACAGGAATCGAACCTGTATCGTATACGGAACAGTCATATAGCCTGACGTGTTTTAATGATTTCGCCACAGAGGAGTGTTTCGGTTATCAGGGTCGATTTTACTGTTTTTAAACTACAATTCTCCATGATTTTCTCTCGTGCATTCATATCTGCTCGATGGGCATCCAAATCTAAAAAAATGACGTCACACATTATGAAACGGACAAAGTCCGATAATTATTTTAAGACATTTTTATGTTTATCCATTCTTTTTATAGATACAAATATTGAAGTAAATGCTCTGTTCATAATAAACAGTATTAACGACATTTTCCGGCCTGAATGTCCGAAGAAAATTTCAAAGAAGATATGCGTCTTCCGACAGGAATCGAACCTCTATCCTATACGGAACCGTCATATAGCCTGATGTGCAGAGGATCGTTTCATTATGAAATGAACAAGTCCGACAATTATTTTAAGACATTTTTTTAATGTTTATACGTTCTTTTTATAGATATAGATGTTTAAATATTTGTATCTATAAAAAGAAAGTTTAAACATAAAAAAATGTCTTAAAAACCGTTAATACAAAGAAAAATTATATCGTCGTTTGGAAGAATTATCCATCATGGGTTAATGGAAAGGACTTGTTGGTCAGGGGCGATTATGTGGTACTAGATATTGACAGTCAAAAATATGATAATAAATATGGAAGTTTTGCTTAATCCTCCTTAATCTCCTGACTCCGCTCCACCTGACAATCATCTTTCCAGATCATTGCACCCCTTTTCGAGGAAAAATATTTTATTAATTGTGAAAAGGTCAAAACTAATACCGAGTGTTTTTTTGTTTTTTTTTTTACAACGAAACCTCAAGAATTTTAAGGCAGATCGACAATTTTCCAAATCGACGAAATTATGTTACCAATAATGTAGGAAATACTATCTTGATTCAAATTCTTTGCTTAACCCTCCCTTGACTCATATTCTACTCTACAGCTCGATCATCTTTGCAACTCCGATCACGCAGTAGTGTGTCTATAAATATCTCTTTCTGCTCAATCTGTTATCAACGCACTGTTTGAGGGCTCATTTCATAATTTTCTCCGCGATTCGCTTGTTGATAATCCTATTAAGAATGTCCCAGGGTTAGGATTAGGGTCTCTTCCTGAGTGAAGCTTTTGTGCTAGCACGGAGAAGAGAGAGTGAAACTTAATTCTTCTCTTTGGTTCCCTTCTGTCCACTCAGCCGCTATAGTTCACAGGAATCCGATTGGCCCAATTATAACAGGCACCCCTCTTTGTAAACGCTCGTAATAAGTCTCGTTGAATCCCCCAAAAGGCAAAGTCACTATTCACTGATAGAATGTGACACCGTATCTTCCTTGCCCAGTTTGGTTCCGGATATTAGTTGCAGCTCTGAACAACAGAAAATCCTTAGTCCCTTTTCTCTCCAATCAATTTGAAGTTTTGTCATCTACTACAGGTAAAGCAAAGTGCTTTACTCGGAAATTCTCTTCCAACACCACTCTGGTTTATCTCTGCCAGATTCCCCCACCCCCGTAGCACAACGCTTTTACTAAGTGATATGCCCATAATTCATTGTTCTAAAATAGATCCCCAAAAGGCTTGCTGTTTCGACGGTATCCCTGCAGTTTTCCTAAAGAAATGTGTTCCTGAACTGGCTCCTATTCCCTCCAAAGTTTACAAACATTACAGCTTCCGTTTCTCCAGGTCTACCGCCGATGTTTTATCGACTATCATTGAATTTGCCAATCATGCTTTAGATGAGAACGGTGAATCTCGAGTTCTGGTTCTAGATACCTCAAAGACGCTTGACACGGTTTGGTATGTGTCTATATTTCTGAGATGAGGTATTATGTACACTATTTACATTATTCGGACAATTGTCCTCATCTTTGTCGCCATATTCATTACAACGTTTCTGCCTTTCAGTATCTGTCTATATTTCTGAGATGAAGTATTGTGTACACTATTTACATTATTCGGACTATTGTCCTCATCTTTGTCACCATATTTACCACAACATTTCGGCCGTTGTACGCTCCGGCCTTCATCAGGTGGTTGGAATGTCGAACTGAACTTGGAGAGGTGAAATAACAGGAGATAACTGATAACTGACATCCATTAGACATGGCACGTCGAACTCGAACAGTCTACTGCAGCGAGCGAAATAAAGGGTTGAGTTCGATTTTCCAACTACCTGAAGAAGGCCGAAGCGTACAACGGCCGAAACGTTGTTATAAATATGGCATTTCCACGAGATCAAAGTCAACTGTCTCTCTGAACGAATATTTTACTTAATCTAAGTGTACCTAACAAATCGTCTAATGAAGGCCGTGATTAACGGATATGCGTCCAGATTATTTCACATTGATGTAAGGGTCCACTTGGGTCTATCCTTTAACCTTCATTGTTACTGATCTTCATCAATGACCTCCCGGGTGTCATCAGTTCACAACTAAATATTTATTTAGATTACAACACTGTTTATCAAGTAGTAAGTCCGACAGATCCAACAATGTGAAACTAGATCTCGAAAAGAACCTACAATCAGTGGTTAATTGCAGCAAGGAAAGGCTTTTAAATTTTAACGTCACCAAAACAAAACTGCTTTCATTTAATCCCCACAGATTTTCTGCCTTACATCAGCATGACTAATGTTAAACTCCAGAAAGTCAATCTTTTATCTCGTCCTGGATATGACGACAAACTACATCCAGCAGCAAGGCCTCTGACCGGAAGATTGACCCAGGGTGGTAGCACCTGTTAGGGTCCCAGCTATGGGCAAATAGTGAACACCCAAACAAAAACCAGCTATACATTTTTATAGCAAATTTACCAATACAATTTATGATCTACAAAATATATGTTTAAAAACATGCGTTTACTCTGAAAGTATAAAATGATGTACAAAATATCTGTAGTTGAAACCATAAAATTACACACAAAATATTTAGATTTTGGTATTAAATAACCCATAGAGGTATTGACATGCCACCAAACAAAATCAACCAATTAATCAACCAATCAATATTTGCGCCCTTCTTGAGCTCATATTTTCAATGCCATGAGTTATTACATTGAATCAATTGTTATCTCCACTGTGTTGTTCCCCCAAATCTTTCCCGTCAGAATCCATCTTGCGTATTTATAAATCTACCATCTGTTCGTGCATTAAATATTGCTGCCATATCTGGTCTGGTACTTCTAGATATCTCGAGATTCTTGACAACAACAAAAAATGTCTGTAACGTAATTGATTCTGACCTGGAATCTCGACTTCAATCACTTTATCGCCTACATGACGTGGCTTTCCCGTCTTTTCTACAACTCTTTTCATAGCAATTGTTCTGATCAGCTTTTCTTCCTTGGCGTCTCAACTTTATGAATGTAAGCCTGCTACTAAATTGGCAACTGGGCTTCACCGTTTTACTGTTACACTATCTAGAGATTTATGTTTCTATTCTAATATTTTTCTCACACTTCCCACCTGTAGAACTCTCTTCTGGTTTCTTCTTTCCCTGCCCTCTACAATCTTTAAATGCAACGACAATCTTCTGTCTTCCTAAAACCTGCTCTTTTATGGTCCTTTCTACTCACATCTCCGCAATGAAGTCTTCCCCTCCCCTTTCGCTTTTTTGTAGCCCCTAGAGTCCTAATTAACATTGTCAGTTTGCTGGGAGTGAAATTATATCAAATATATCAATGACGATCAAAGAAGCATTTGTTTCTTTACCTTTATTTAAAAAATATCACAGGACTTTCATTCCAAACTAATAAAAGGACTAATGGTGACAAAATGATTACGTGACATCAGTTTTCAAACACTTGTCTGAAAACAGATCCGCATTCACAATTCCAACTTTGAGATTGGACTCATAAAATAGATGGCCGATTTAACTATGTGTCACAGTAATATGATTTTCTTGAGATAGAATAACTAGTTTGAGGCATCATTATAATTTTATCGGTCGAATTAATGACCTTGTTAATATCACAACGTTTTTGCCGTTGTGTCCTCCGAGTTTCTTCAGGTATCTGTCACTCAGCGTAGTCTTCAGTGTATCTGGACTGAATCCTTTATTTAATCTACGGGGGTGTAGATATTCTCCACTCTAGACGTTAGAACTATAACAGTCAAGATGTTACAAATCTTTGTCTCAGACACTAAAACTTAAAACAATAGAAAAAAACAACTCATAGCAATAATAAAACAATTAGAAAAAAATTAACTTGAAGCAATAAAACCATCAGATAGATATTTACAACATATTAGCTCTTCTTCTCCTTCTCCTTCTCTGTATCCTCCTCCTTCTCTTGTGTGCCGTGTGCCTTCAAGATTTAGGTGATCATCGTGCTTCACAATTAACGGTCCGTTGTAGCTCTTAATAAATGTTGTCTTTGTTTTATCTCTCCTAAACTTTTATAAAACACCTTTACATAATCTATAAATTATAGGTATACATCCTTCTGTGTTGCTATTTTTTATAGCAATCTGAGCATAAAAATAGATTCCTCTTGTTTCAGTGTCTTTAACAAATCCGCACTGTCCTTATTCTGTTTCTATAGATTTTAAATGTGAATAAATTTGAAAAAAATTTTATTTAGTTATTTTAAGCCATTTTAGGCTACATTCGAATCACTAACCAAAAAGTTTATTTAAAGAGAGGAAAAATTTCTAAATTTTAAGAATTTTTTTGAGATAATAATTATTTACTGATACAAGTCAAACTAATTAACCCATAGCTGGGGGAGAAGAGATCAATGCCTACCTTTCCCAAGGCTATTTGATCATAAGTGTATATAACCAAAGCGATTGGAATTAGAACTCGACTCTCTGATTTCCAATTGACCATTGCATCAGCCGCGCATCCAAGTTGGAAGCACCTGGTGTTCTCAAGTAGGCAATGACCAAGATCGACGTTGTTTAACGTCGTTCATCATACAGGAAACTGTGTATCAACAAGACATGGCCATCAGTCGAGAAATGGTTATGAAGTCGAACTCAGTAGCATTGCAACCATCAAACGGACCTAGATGCATGGAGATAAAAAAAAAAAAAGAAAGAAAGAAAGAAGCAAAGAAAAAGTGACAAAATTAAAGAAAAAGAGGAAAGAAAATGAGGCGGTTAATGACGAACAATAAGGAAAAAGATATTGAAATAATAATTTAAGGTAAAAAAGAGGAAAATCACGACTTTTCCGAACAAAAAAAACTCCCAAAATGGGACAAGTTTTGGGGGATTTTTTTTTTAACGTAGATCAATTATGTAAAGAGAAATTCTTCTGAGTTGAAAAGTAGGCACAATGAATTTGCATTACATCTGAGTGTAACTAATTGAACGGACGTTAGGGAAAAAAGAGGCGGAATACTGAAAGAGACTTTAAAATTAACCATTAGCCAAATTAACGCTCAGGGAAACGATTTTTTCCACTAAAGGTTACCAAATACTAGGCTCAAGAGACGCTCAAAGTAAAGAGTTACTGAATGAGGTGTGTAACATGAAGGCGAAAGGCGGTAGATGGAATTGTGAACTATATAGGAATGAAAACTATATATTAAAAAATTAACCGTAGACGGGAAGTGATTTAAATTGAAGCACCCACATGGGAGTTTAATCCTTTTTTCAGTTTATTTCTCTCCAATCAAGACAAGAAAGCCTTGGTGTTACTGAGTGTCTAAGAAGAAGGGAGGAAAAAAGACATTATTAAAATCAAAAACAATAAAAGAAGAGAAATTGAGATGACAAAAGATAACGATTGATATCGCATTTAAATTTTAAATGATTAGACTTGACTGGAAAGCATAGAAACGGAAGAAGGTCCTACAAGCGAGAAGTGTGAGAAAAGAAACGGTTAGCATAGAACTTAGGGTTACATCTCGTTATTCCAACAATAAAATGATGAGATCTTACCGCCAATCAAGTACTGCGCCTAAATGTATAGAGTCTAAGTACCATAGAGCAAAGTTCATGAGAACAATTACCACAGGGATGAACGTCACAGCGGCGGGGAAATGAATGACACCAAGATGCCAGCTCAGGGCCATTGACATTTCAGATCTTTAGATTTTATCAAGGATCTCTAAATACATAGCGGGAGTAATATTTTAAGCATGTAGGAATGTTCGACTTATAAATATTTAGGCTAGATTCTGCCGAGAAAAATTGTCTAGCATGACACAGCGAAACAATTTTCCTTGCAGCAAAACCTAGCAATTGAGTCAATATAATCTTTCTACTTCATGTTAGCATGAGAAGGTACACCTAGAGGTTCGACTCAGCCATGCTGATTGAAGGCAGAAAGGATTATCTCAGACGACTAATAGAGAGCAATTTCGTTTTGACGGTGTTAAAATTAACAATCCATTGCTTGCCCCAATTAACAACAGATTGTAGGTAATTTTTTTATGACCTTAGCGGACCAATCATACTTACTATTAAGACAGGAATAAATGGTTGTGTCATCAGTATAGATACAGAGTTGAAGATCGTAGGTGAAAAATAGTAAAAAATGTAGGCCCAAAGGTAGAGCTCTGAAGATTAACTGCACTAATGCAAAAAGATCTAAAAGAATAGGCGATAACTTTCATTTCTCGATTTGATAAGAAAGACAGAATCAGTTACAAAATTCGTCCAGAAATCCTTAAACTTTTCAACTTGTGGAGAAGATCAGTATACCAAAGTCTTTTAAATGCTTTCAATATATATAAAGCAACAGCCCGAGTTTCATCTTTCTTTACTTATCTGAAGCTCGAGAGAGACTTTCAGCAATAATCGTTAATGGATTCGCGTCGAGAAGCGAAAACCATTTTGCTTATCAGAAAGAAAACCTTGCGAACGGGGATGCTTAACCAATTGCGAGTTGATTAGAGAGTCTGGTACTTTGCCAAAAGGAGGTAGAAAGCTAATAAGCCGAATGCTAAAAGGACCAGATGGTTCGCATGAGTTCTTTAAGACTGGAACTACAAAAGAAGATTTCTAACAAACAGGAAGATACAAAAGTCTGAACTGGTAGAACTGAAGAGTGGAGCTTATCTAAACATTTGCCATGGAAATAGCGACAGGGTAACGATGTGCTTGCAATGTTGACTTCTGTAGGAAAGAGGCTTTAGAATTGAACATAATTTATCCTCTAGAAGACACCGTAAATGATCTTGAAATATCAAGGCCGGAAGATGATGAGTGTGTAGTAGTGGCGACGATATTTAAAAGAGGCAAATTATAGCCCATAGAAGTAACCATTAGAGTAATACTTGAAATACGGATGGATGGGTCTAGAATGTGAGTGAACAAGGCTCTCCACGGCTTCCTTTCTTTTATAGCTATATTCAATGTTTGTTCTTTTATTATGCCTCCCAGTTCATGTTCTGTTATCCGTGCGCTATGTAGGATTATCTCTGTTTCTCTATGTCCCTCTTGCCTACAATGTGCCATGTGAGTGTCAAATTCTCCAAGTTCCCTTTCTTTATTTTATTTAAGAAACTTCAGTTGCCCTTTTCTGATCTTAAGCGAAAGGTGTCATTCTCGTTTCCTCTTTCCTTAAAACTTCTTTGCATGGCATTCTCAGCATCCTTCTGTAGAACTATATTTCTATTGCCTAGTTTCCTCTTGATCTGAAAAATTTGTCTAGCATTCACTTTCAGAAACATTACATAACATTTGAGCTCTCTCATCTTTATTTCCAACCAAGATTTCCTGTTTTTGATTACTTTTTGGAAAGCATCTTTTGCTGTTCAAATTCGCCTTCGGAATGCTTTCAAGTTTTCTGTCGTCTTTTATAACACTTCCAAAGCAAGCTAAATGTCTGTAGTCTCTTTATTTTGACTTTTCCAATTTGTAACTCGACTCTTGGACTGTCCCTTTAGCTAACGAACATACATTCTATCTTCTTACAATTTATGGTTTGTACATTCTTGCCTTCATTGATTTAATTGTGTGGAAACAGCTGCAGTTTTCTTTCTCTGTCCGTAATCAATACTATGTCATTTTCGCATGTTGTAAAAATTATGCCCACCAATAATAAATTCTGGTTGGACATCTAATAGTCAATGGATTGCCTCGCTGAGAAATCTGATCATGTCTCCCACAGCGATAAAATTAATGTGTATAAATACAGATACTTTATAACAAGATTTTCCAAACAGACGGCCACAGTCCGACATTTATGAAAGATATATCTTAAATTAAATTTTAAGTAATTTACTTTTTTCTTTAAATCAAATATATAACGTTACCGTTCTCCAAAAATATTTCATCGTTTTGCTTACAATATTGATTATTTCGTGAAAATATCTCGTTATTTATATCGACATTTTACCGATTATCGATAATTCTACGTGTGCAATATTTAGGTTGACACGGTTAATACCCGGCCTTCATACATTGAGTCTTGCAAAGTTTAGCTTCAAAAGGCGCAAGATCAAATATAGTGAAAATGGAGATAGAAAGATTGTAATTTAGAAAATTCTTTCAGGATATGGAAAATCAAGGCTTTCCACGATTTCCTTTCTTGCTGTAAATAAATTTGAATTTTTACTATTCTTTTTTTTGTTGTTGTTTCTCTTCTCTCGTCCATTCAAGCAAATTCGTGAAATAGGTTAATCTCGGTTAGTTCTCTGGACTTCAGTATGTCATGAGAGTGTCAAATTCTCTAGGCCTTTTTTCCTTAAGTTTCTATGTTGTTCCTACTTTCTTTAAGTCTTCTTCGTTACGCTAATATTCTGCCTATGGTAGCTATGTCGCTTCAACTTAATTTCTTAGGGAGGTGTCATTATTTGAATTATTTACATCGTTCGGACTGTTTTCCCCTTCTTTGTTGTCATGGTCACGACGTTTCAGCTGTTGTATGCTCCGCCCTTCTTGAGGTGATGGGAATTTCGAACTGAACACTTTATTTCCCAATAATATCCGCAATCACACAGGGGCCAGTAGAGAAAACGTTGGTTGCATCTATGTGACTTAACCCCAAGAGTTGTGAGTTCAATACCTAGCTACTGCAGTGGTGATCAAAAACTTGGAGAGATGAGTTATAGGAAGATAGCTGATACATCCGAAAGAGGCATGGCACGTGAAACTAGAACAATTTACCTCGGTGGATGAAATAAAGGGTTCAGTCCAAAATTCCAATCATCTGAAAAAGTCGTGAATATGACAACAAAGATGAGGACAACAGTCTGAATAATGTAAATAATTATAATACCTCATTTCATAAATAGAGACAAATTACTTTCATATAAGTGACTGGATATTACATAGCTGTTTAACAGTTTCTTATTTAATTCTAAATATGTTTTCATTTTTCCTAGTACTCAGCTTAGTTTCTGGAAGACGTCTTTTGTTATTCTTGGACACCTTCGGATTTATCTGTCTTTAAAAATCATCATTAAACTTTGTTGAACCTTGAAGAGGTTAAATCTATCCCATACTGCAAGAGTTCTGTTGAAGAAGTTTTTTTTTTATTCGTCCTTGCAATGCCGATTCTGAAGCAAAGTCTATGGATTGCACAATCGAATACGACAGAAAGTAATTCTTACTAAAGTTTGTACGCATTTATCTACAAACACGCAGGCATTTATTCAAACCTTTTTCTATCTGAGAGCACTTCCTCCTAACCAATGGAATATAAAAGCAATGAGGACTATAGTCGACCATGTTAAAGTCCGGACTGTTCTAACCAAGGATTGTAATTCTCCTACATATCTGACAGGAAAATAGCTATAGATTATCGTTGTCACTGATATAATGTTTTCACTTGATCAAACTCATCTGATCTGCCATAACTACGCGGCATCATTCGACAAGAAATCTCCATCTTATAATTTTGCAAACTATTTTCGATATGCCCCATCATTCAGATTTTTCCATAAGCTTCAAACATAGTTCTTTCAGACTGAATCCCATATTTAGCTTTGCTAAAAATTTTCAAAAATTGCTTTGTATGCGAAAAACGTTGTTTACTTTCCTGATCTTAAAACCAATAAAGAAAAATAAACGAATCCTGCCAAAGTTTAAAATAAATGTAAGCGGATTTAACAGTTGTCAAAATAGAATAACAAATAGTCTTTTTTAAAACAATACTTGACAAGTGTGTGTAGGTATTGCATCGGCATGGAAAGTGTAATCGGCGATCTGAGTTCAAACTCAAGCCTAGTCTGTTATGTTCGCTTTCGCATAAATGACAGGGGAAAAGGCATGAATCCATCTTTTCTTCTCTTCACGTATGGGTTTAATATGAGCGTAGGCCGAGCCTTCTAGTTTTGGTCGATAATCAAGTTATGGGGATGTAGACTCTATATTGTAAACTTTGGAGAAGACAACTAGAAAGTACGCGGCTATCTCTCACAGGAATTATGTTTCTTGTTTGTTTTACGGTATATCAACCTCATTTAATGCCGACAGTTTAAGGGTAATATTTTTAATATATTTCAAGCGAAATTTTTTTTTTTTTTTTGCAATCAAAGTTTTCGGCTCTTGTTTTGAAACATGAGAACTCTTATGTAGCGATGAAATCATATTTTTAAATAAATAATTATATTTAGGCTCTACTTTTTTATCGAGCATTTTTTTTTTTAAATAGTAACAAAAATACTACAGAACTTTGGATTAGTTATCTAACGAGGTCTTTCTTATTTTCTATATATTTTTACACACACACACGCACACACACACACACATATATATATATAGATATATATACAAGGCATTTGAAAAGACTTAGATAAATGAGTTACTATGATGTTAACGCGTTGGTAAAAATTAATACAATTCACATCCCTCTACTCAAATGAAACAAAATGGTCCAATTTTGAAAAGAATTAACCGGTGATGAAAAATGCAACAATATGGAGTGAAAACTCTAAAAGTTGGCCTGCGTCCAAAGGTGATACTGTGTATCTTGTGGCGTTGGATGGGACTTGTTTATTACGAACCTTTTCCGCAAAATCAAATGATGAATTCAGGGAAGTACTGTTCCAAAACGAGGCGATTAAAGGCAGCAAGCGATGAAATGCGTCGGGAATTACCGCCATGCATGTGAGGAAGATAATATTATGCGGAAGACATTCACTAAAAAAGCAAACATTCAGATTTTACGGAGATGAAAGCTTCTTTTAGTGTAATAATTAATGGCGAATCCACCAGCATCGTCGTTAAATTAATAACTACACCCTGAATAATAACAGAAAGAAGCAATAATTAGTTTTAGGTTAAGAACAATGTATCAAGAACAATGTATTAAATGCCAGGATATCTTTGACAACATTTCAGAATACCTCAGATTAATTTAATATTAATAATGCAAGATTCGATCAGCCCCAGAGCTAAGATAACTTCCCACCAGTGACAGCTGTCGTTACTCAGAAATTAAGAATCCTAATTTTGAAGACCGTGAGACCTTAATCAACTTTGAATTAGCCAGGCATCCCACCTCTCAGGGTCATCTTTCAGATGACCAATATGGCTTTCGCTTCTCTAGATCAACTAATGATTCATTAATGATTATTACTGAAAGAATCCGTCAAGATTTAAATAAAGTTGGTGAAGCTTTGTATTTTTTGAAGTCATTTAAGTGTTTGGTATAAAGATCTTCTTCACAAATTGAAGGGTTATGGTATTTCTAGGCGAACTTCTGAATTGATTCAGTCTTTCTTATCAAATCGCGAAATGAATGTTTTATTCAACAGCCAGATTGTTCTCCCTAAACTTCACAATAAATGCTCTGCTGTAGTTCCAGTCTTTCAGAAATCAGGCGAACCCTTTGATCCTTCTATCAGTCTGCCTGATATGTGACTGCAAATATCTTTTTATTGGTTCACACCGGTCTGTTCAGCCGCTAGAGCCTACAGGATTAAATTTTCCGGCTGAACAGATATGATAGTTTCGATTACAACAGGCGCCTATTTGTACCAGATCGCAGTAATTATCATCTTGGCCTCAAAGAGGTTGAGTATTTATTTACTAATAGAGTGAAACACCGTAAATCATCTAAGAAGTTTGGTTCTCGAGAATACTGGTGACTCTGTAATAGTATTTTTAAAGTGTAAGCCTTCTCTTCCTCCTCTTTTCACAAAATTTCTGGTGTTAACATCTTCCGATAATGCCGAATGGTTTGGTTGAACATTCAGTTCAGATCCTACGCTTGACTCATCTGGAGTATCTTTGCCTGACTTACCACAGTCTTTATTAAGTGATATCCAAATAACTCTGTTCAAGGAGTTTATCATCTCTAAATAAGATTCTCACAAAACAGGTGAACTTGATGGTATACCTACAGTGACCCTTAAGAAATATGTTCCTGAACTGGCTCTTGTTTTCTCTAAATTCCACAATAAATGCTTCGCTGTAGTGCCAGTCTTTCATAAATCAGGCGAAACCTCTAATAATTCTATTAGCCTGTTAGACTTCTACCCTCTTTATACAAATTAATAGTGGCTCTAATTAATTCTGTATTAAGCATCTTGTCTGGCAAGGTCTTCTTTCATATAAGCAATATGGCTTTCACTTCCTCTGGTCAATTACTGATGTAATAACGATTATCGGTGAAAAAGTCTATTAAGATTTAGAGTAGAATGGTGAAACTCGGGCTGTTGCTTTGCATATCTCGAAGTTTGGCATAATGGTATTTTTTACAACTAGAAAGGTTATGGTATTTTTGGGTGAATTTTAACTGATTCAGTCTTTCTTAGCAAATCGTGAAATGAAAATTATTTTCAATGGTCAATCTTCTAGATATTTCTGATTTATATGTAGATGACCCCCAGGGCTATATATCTTGGGGGCCTACATTGTTATTAATTTTGAACAACGACATTCCTGATGACATCAGTTCTCAACTTGGTATCTGTGCTGATGACACAACCATTTAATCCTGTTTTAAGAGTAACTTTAATACGTACTATACGGCCATATTGGTAGCTAATCTGAAAAATGAGCAACATTCTCTTTGTAAATGGATTGGGGACTTAAGGTCTCCAAAATAAAATTTTGGTGAATATATCTGTTAAAATGTGATGTCAGTGTTATTTTTCATCGCGTAATTTAGACGACAATTGAACGATCGCGGCCTGTATGGATATACCTGGGTGGACGCTCATGTATGTACACGAAGATGCACGTACATATGTACAGGCTGCGATGGATAAATTGTCGTCTAAATTACGCAAAATGAAAATAATACTGACATCTCATTTTAACAGATATATGTACCAAAATTACACAAAACTATCCTAAAATACTAAAGAGTAAATTAATTCAATAAAATCGCCATTAGATTCAACTACGGCCTCCAGATAACTTCGGAATCTCATGCAAGTCTTCTAGACGGTCTCCTTGTTTAAGTTGGTGAATGCTGGCATAATGCTTGCCTTCAGTTCATCTTTAGTGTTACAAAGAGGTTCCGTTGGTCTCTCGATCACCTGAGCCCCACAAATAATAATCAAGCGGGTTGCAGTCTGGGGGTTAGGTAGCCAGATGTAAAATGTGGTCGCAGAAATTGTCTGACAGCCATGACTGGGTTCTCCTACTTGTGTGACATGGTGCAGAGTCCTGTGACCAGACATAGGGACTTCCAGCAACCAACTTCTTGACACGGGGCAGCTCTACCTCCTCAAGACACTTGATGTAGGGAGCCCTGTTGAGTATGAGGCCCCCGCCAACAGATTCGGCAGTTCTTGTCTTATCAGAACGATCAGAGTGAGTTTTCCGAGCTGCCCTACCTTCGTAATCACCATTAGACTCTTTCTGAATTCTCTCAACTGTCCTCAGATTGACATCCCAAATACTCTTAGATGTCCGTATTGGAGCTTTCGGTGTGAATGCCAAGCAGTACAACGTGCCGTTTCTAGCGGAGTGAATTGCGTCATGATGCCCTTTTTCTCCCAGACGGTGCCCAACTGACCCTGCTACACTGTGCAGTCGAAAAAAAAAAAAAAGAACGCGCATGCGCAAAATTAAAAAAATAGAATGGCAACAATTTACCCATCACAACCTGTTATAAATTCATGACGGTCGTCTTCGAGTATAGAATCCAGAGGTTAGCAGTGGATATCGCAGCAAAGTAGCAGAGCGTAGTACTTCCTTCTGTCATCTTCGCCTGACAAGTTGGCACTGGTCATTCGGGTAGGATAAACAATAATGGCTGCCTTTATACACGAGTAATTGAATGTTCTGCGTCTTCTGATTGGTTAACCTTCTATTGGTGGACTATAAAGTGAGTCACGGCATTTTGATTGGCTCACTAGTTACATATTATACACAAAAAACTGAAACACAACCTGTATATTAGAACATTTTTTGTATACTTGTACATACCTGCGTGCATATAGATGTCCACTAATAAATACATATGCATACATATATACACACAAACACACACACGCACGCACGCATCCTGGGTATGACGATAAACTACATCCGCGTCCTGGGTAAGAGGATAACCTATATCCAACAGCAAGGCCTCTGATCAGGAGGCTTTGAGGAGTGTGGAACCACCTCTTAATTGCTGATGTTCTTAGGTCCATCCTGACCCGGGGTGGTAGCACCTGTTAGGCTCCCAGCTATGGGCAAATAGTTAACCCCGAAGCTGAAGTAAAAAGCATTATAAAAGCGTAAAAATAGGTTTTCATACCAGCAATATATTTTTGAAAAAAATATTACCAGCAATATGTTTCTGAAAAAATATATTACCTGCAATACATTTTTGAAGAAAAAATAATGCCAGCAATAAAAATCTTGTCGGCATTAAATAACCCATTGAAGTTGATATGCCGTAAAACAAAACAAAACAAACCAAACCCACTCGCACGCATATACACTTTATCTGTCCTCTTCTTTTTTTTTTTTTTTTTTTGTTTTTTGGGTTTTGTTTTGTTTTGTTTTTTTTGTACTTTTGTTTCGGATATTATTATAGTATATATACGCGTATATGTGCTTGCGTGTGTCCCTCTCTGTGCGTTGATTAATATACTCACAAATAGTGATATTGAAATTTAACGTCATTAAATGCATTCCTAATTTTATTATGTCTTGTCGAGAGATGCTTAATGCGCTGAACATGATACTAATCGGTTTACGAAGCAAATCTCAATGATAGTTTAATTGAATTTTCTTCACGATATTAAAATTAAAGTGAATCGGCGAAGTTAGCAAAAGAGTAACGATCGACAGATAAGAAAGGAAATTAAACAAACCAAAAACAAAAAAAAAGAAATACATTCTGATACATTCGAGTAAATATCTTCAGGAAATATATAAGCAATCGACAGAAGTTCATAAGAAAACAATAATCATTTCCAATCACGTGATATAATGAAACGGTACGCGTTTCATTATTTTAACTTCAGTTCCCGCCATTTGTCATTGTTCTCCATTATAAAATTTGTCTTAGCCATAAGGATGAAAGACGTACAAATCAAACAAAAACTACCCTTTACGTCATAAGAGCACTTAATATCGAATTAATAGCACAATATTTTATTTTTTACGACTCATCAATCATTTGCAGGTTATTTAAAGACATAACATAGTTTTATATCGTAAGGATTTTTTAGATAATAATAGCTTAGTGACACAAGTCCTATTAATTAACCTATAGCTGGAGAGATGAGAGGTGGATTCACACCCGCCACTAGGATATTTTCCCCTATTGATTGATTTGTTTTTTTACAGCTTATCAACCCTTTGCAGGTGATTTAAAGCCAGAAAATATATTTACATTTTTTTTTCTTTTTTAATATAAAATGTTTTAGTGATACAAATTTAACTATTTACTCTGTAGCTGGGGGATAAGAGGTGAACCCATATCTTCCCTAAATGTAAGTTAATATAGCGAACACAACGGGAATAGAAACTCAGCTCTCCGATTAAATTCCGAGCAATTATCCAATACACCGCACACACCTATGCTTATCACATCTGGTTTTCTCCTCCAAGTGGTCACCCAACTAGCAACTGACCATTCTTGACGTTGCTTTACTTCGGTGACGGCTATCGGATTGCAAATTTTCAGATTCAATTTGAGACGAGATCAATGTTTACCTTATCAAGTATAGGCCCAATCACTGATTACATTTTGACTCGACACCTGGCCAATATTTACCTTTTGACTCGGGTACAGACCCGACCAATGATTATCTGATGAATTAAGTCTTTCAACCGACAGATATTTACCTATTCGATATAAAGTGTAAACACGAAGAGATTCACCTTTTAACTCTTGTATATGACAACCCACTGTTTAACTTTTCTGCAGAAAATAGTGAAGGCAGTTAAGTCCAGCGTCCCACTGAGAGAAGACTACGTGTAAATAGATATTTACTGAACATATATTCTTCTGTCACAAGGACACAAGAGTAAGGGGACCGCACTCCTGAAGAGGAACGAATTCACCCGAGGGACAACATGTGAGATCATCACACCATAAGATGTGACTAAAATAAAGTTTAAGTAAAAATCTAAATCCTTTCTTTACTTGTACCGGGCTATACTGCATGCCTATGTGTAGATATTTGTTAAACACAACATAGTTTGGCACTAGGTCGTAAATGTGAGCAACCTAGAGGGACTTTCCTGTCTTATTTTCTGGTTATCATGATATACATAATGTATACTTGGACTAATGGTCCTCATTTTCGTTGTTATTATCACATTTCAGGCGATATGGCTTCTGTCCTTTATCCCGTGCTTGTTGATCCGGGTAGCCGTCACTGAACTCTTATTAAATCTACAGGCGAAATTGTTCGCATTCCGCTGACTATTTCTTCAGATATCTCATCTTTATTGTAAGTTAATGTGAAACTAGGAAGGCACGGTGATTTAAAACCAGAAAATATTTTTAGATTGTATTTTTTTTTCTTTTTTGAGATAAAATGATTTAGTGATACAAATTTAACTAATTAACCCACAGCTGGAGGATAAATGGTGAATTCATAGCTTCCCTAAGGATATTTGCGCATAAGTTATTATAAAGAACTCAAATCCGATTAATAATTCCGAGCCATTATCCATTACAACACACATATCTAAGCTTAACACATCTGGTATTCTCCAAGTGGTCACCCATCTAGGTACTGACCAGGCTCGACGTTGCTTAACTACGGTAACAGCTATCGGATTGCAAATTTTCCTCAAGTGCTTGTCGATCCGTGTATCCTTCACTGTACTCGTATTTAATCTACAGGATAGATTTTTCTCATTCCGCTGACCATTTCTTCGGGTATCTCATCTTTGTTCTTATTTAATTTGATACTGTTAAGATACGGTGGAGCAATTACGGCTCGGATTGAGGAATCGGAGAGCTGAGTTTGAATTCCAGTCGGGTTCATTACATTCCCTTACGTGCTAGAAGGGTATAAATCAATCTCTCCCCACCCCCAGCTATGGGTATATAGCAGTTCTAGAGCCTAGGCTGGTAAGCGTCCTCAGAGAAGGAGACTTCTGAATTCAAACCATCCTGGAGATGCCTGGGTTCTGTCAGGTTACCTTGCCCAAGACACATCATTTCTACTGCGGCTGTCCGTACGACTCGTTGTTGTCGACTATGGACATCCACATAGAAAGGCAAGAGGTAGTTCATCTCAAGCTCAAATGTTTCTTTTTGAACGACCAGCAAATACCACGTTTTGAAGTTCCCTCTTCTCGGCAGCATCCACTTTGACAAAAGGATAATTGGAAGTAAAGAGATGGATGTGAGAATTTCGGGGATGAAGATTTGGTTGATTTGGTTGCTCTTGTTTAGCGGTATATCAACATCTCTATGGGTTATTTAATGCCGAAATCTTAATATTTTAAACACGATTATATGACTTCAATTAAATACACTTTGAACGCAATTATATACCTTCAACTACAGATAAAATGTTTTGTCGGTCATTTTACTATAAATAGGTGTTGTAGGTAATAATAGTAGGTAATAATATAATTCTCGTAATTTTACTATAAAAAGGTAGTTTTATACTTTCATAGTATTTTATTTTTGTTTGGTGTTTCACTATTTGGCAGGTACTACCACAATGTAGTTTATCGTCTTACTTAGGACTAGGGGGACAAAGAGCAAACCGGAAAGTGGATATATCAGTATGCTAGTCTATATTAATAGCATTGCTTGGGATCGAAGAGAGTCGGGTCCGTGTGTCTATTCTGAAGCATCCGTTTCGCGTTGCCATCCAGCACGCAGGGAAGAGTAAATGGGTGAAGAACTGGAAAAGGGAAGAGGTTACAGAATTTGTCTCAAGTACCATCTACCTATCGACGAGGAAGAGAAGGCAATGCCCTGAATAAAAGATCTACACGTAATATGAAAAACAAGGTTCGTGTTCCTATTCCTTGACGTGACGTTTTTCTTATGAGCATACGGCGGGCGCCCTTCACCTAGTTTTTGGTGAAAGGTGGAAGATTATTGTCAGGATCGTGGAAAGTTTGGGCGACGGCCATCTTTTATACACTATTTGCATTATTCGGCAATTGTCCTCATCTCTGAGTACGATCCGGCTTTCTTCAGATGGTTGTAATGTCGAACTGAACCCTTTATTTCGCTCACTGTTCTAGTTCCACGTGCCATGTTTAATGGATGTCAGTTATCTCCTGTCAATTCCCATCTGAAAGTTCTCCACTGCCTTAACTTATTGAACTCACACACTTTGGGTCCTTTTACTGGATCTAGCCAACGCCTTTATCCACTGTGCCATGTGTCTTTGAGAACATCTATATATGAATTTCTGGGTATTATTCAGCAAACATTTTTTACCAGTGCTCATATTGCAATTTTTTTGCTATTATCATACATATTTTTACCAGAGCTCATACTGCAATTTTTTTGTTATTATTGCTTTTCTCTGTCACTCCTTATTACTGGTTCCCATATTGTATTCATTTCTATGCTTGGTCGGCTCAGAAGATATTTGTGGCCTATCATATGTGCTGATACCTTAAGTTTACGAATTTTCCAATGGTGTCCAGTGGGTGAAATAAAGGGTTCAGTTCGACATTCCAACCACCTGAAGAAAGCCGGAACGTACAACGGCCGAAACGTTGTAATAAATATGGCGACAAAGATGAGGACAATAGTCTGAATGATGTAAATAGTGTACATAATATCTCATCTCAGATATATAGACAAATGCCATATTTTATGTTTACCTTATTACCGTTCAGTTATTGCTAGCCCTCTTTTTGCTGATATTATTTTTAGCAGACAGCCATAGATTACCGACTATTTAGTGTTAGGAAGAATAATGTATTTTAGTCTTCCAGAAGCAGAGCGATACTAATATTAGCACATGTTGACCAGTGTCCACGTGTGTGGATGCCCTGGTGGTCAGGATGGTAAAGAGGCCGTCCCTCAAAGAAAACAGAAGCAAAAAAGAAAAAAGGGACAAAAGAGTTCTCCTCTCTAAAGGGACCAAACTCCAATGATCTCAACCCAAGGGAAAACAACTCTGGTCTCCCTACATTGACCACCCATCTAAGGGACTGAACATTACTGTGTCACCAAATTCACGAACCAAACTTTGTGATAATAACGACCAAGATGTTGACACAATCCGTAAATAATGCAATTTTCGACACTAACTTGCTAGTTACCATTCTATAGCAGAAGAAAGTGGTAGCTATTTAATGAGCTTCGTTTCATCTGGCTTAAGAAGATATTTTTGAATTAATCAGTGAAGTTGAAACTCACTGTCCAAGCAATGATTTTGTAATCTGTTCTACGACAGACCTCGTATTTCTTAGTTTAATCGAGCTGAGAAATACGATATTACGTTAGAAAGCGATGATAAAATTCACTCAACCAAAAAGGATCTGGGAAAATGACAGACATACGCCCAGTTAGATAATTACTAGGTTTAACTTTGCGTAAACATGGCAAATTTTCTAAACAGAAAAACGAGATACGCTGCTCGCATATAAATTCAAATGATTTCTAGTTAAATTTTAATATTAAATTTGCGTTACAGAATGAGAGGGTCAGGACCAGAATAATGGGTGACTGGCCGGAGTTCCTCGTGGGCGTGGATCCTGGATAGCAAGAATTCCAAGGCTTCCCACATTCAAGTGAGACACCGGCTAAGACCACCTGCCAAAGGACGATGGGTCAAAGTGCAACATGCATTCCTCCTGCTACCTCTTAGAATTCAAGCAATCACCGCTCTCATATAATAAAAAGAAGAAAAATGCTCCTTTTCATTGATACCTTTTCATGTAGTAGGATGTGGACCCAGAATGGACAACCGTCCTGGGTATGACGATAAACTACATCCAGCAGCAAGGCCTCTGATCAGGTGGTTTGAAGAGCGTGGAACCTCCTCTTAATTGTTGGTGTTCCCAGGTCCAAACTGACCCGTGGTGGTAGCACTTGTTAGGGTCCCAGCTATGGGCAAATAGTTAACCACGAAACTGGGGTAAAAATTGGTTTTAATAGCAGGAATATTTTGTAAAAAAAATAATTATTATCAGCAATAAATTTTTGAAGACAAAAACTATTACCAGCAATATATTTTTGAAAAAAAAATATTACCAACAATAAGTTTTTGAAAAAATATTACCAGCAATAGATTTTTGAGGAAAAAAATATTACCAGCAATACTTTTTTGAAAACAAATTATTACCAGCAATATATTTTTGAAGGAAAATTATTACCAGAAACAGATTTTTGACAAAACAAAATATTACCAGCAATAAAAACTTTGTCGGCATTAAATAACCCATTGAGGTTGATATGCAGTAAAACAAAAACAAACCAAACCAAATACATACATATACATATATATATATATACACACATAAAAATACTTATATATAAATACATACATATATATATATATACATACATATTTACATATATATAGATACATAATTATACATATAAATGCATGCATAAAATATATATATATATATATATATATATATATATATATATATATACATACATAAATATACATATATATGCATATATATACATACATAAATAGATATATACATGCATTTATATAGATACATATATATATATATATATATATATATATATATATATATATATATATATATATACAATATACATACATATATGCATAGACACATACTACTACATCCGCGTCCTCGGTAAGACGATAAACTACGTCCAACATCAAGGCCTCTGATCAGGAGGTTTTGAGGAGCGTAGAACAACCTCTTAATTGCTGGTGTTCCCATGTCCACCCTGACTCTGAGTGATAGAACCTGTTAGGGTCCCAGTTACGGTCAAATAGTTAACCCCCGACCTCGGGTCAAAACACTATGAAAGTATAAAAATAGGTTTTAATATCTGAAATACTTTGTAAAATAAGTTATAACCAGCAATATATTTTTGAAAAAAAAGATATTACAAGCGATACATTATTGAAGAAAAAAAAATTACCAGCAATATATTTGAAAAAAAAATATTACCAGCAATAAAAAACTTGTCGGCATTAAATAACCCATTAAGGTGTTGATATGCGGTAAAACACAACACACGAAACCAAACCAGAATGGACACAGAACGCAACATTTTTCTCACGTAATAACATCACTTAATCTCGATTTTCATATCGATTTGAGTTTTTTTACGGCTTATCAACCCTTTGCAAATGATTTAAAGCCAGAAAATATTTTTAGATTATAATTTTTTTCATTTTTTTCTTAAGATAATATCATTTAGGGATACAAGTTCTAATTAACCCACAGCTGAAAGAGAAGAGGTTCCAAAGCAATTTGCGTGCAAGTGAATATAATGCACCCGATTGGAATTGGAACTCGAGCCTCCGATTGCCAATTCCGAGCCGTTATCCATTACACCACCTGCACATCTCGGCTTACGGCACCTAGTATACCCAAGCAGTCACCCATCTAGTTACTGACCAGGTTCGACGTTGCTTAACTTTAGCGTTCGTACGGAACTGGTGTTTGAAGAATTTGTCTTTCTCTTGATAAAATCTTACCAAATTTTTACGCCGACTCAATCTAACTACATTTCGACCAAATAAGGAAGATTTCACATTGGACACTTATTTTATATGCCAAGTTCTTCTAGGGCGTAGATGATCATGGCTCTTCACAGCTTCATCCCTTTTCTTTCTCTAAGTAATGATTCTAGTTAAGTAGGTTTCTCTTACTTTCAATGTATCACTTGATTGTTAAATTTTCGAACCTATCTTTCCTTGATATGTGTCCTAGGAATTTCAGATGTCTCTTTACACAAACCGAATGTAATCCGGACTTTTGTCATCACCATTTTTGAACATCGCCCACTGTTAGCCACTCTAAGGGGGAGACAGACATTGGCATTAGGGTCATTTTTTTTGGTTACTCAATTCTTTCTTCATAGATATAAATAGTTTTAAAAAATGTACAAAGCAAGTACCTTCATGAAAACAATCTTATATGACTTTACATCCAATATGTTGTATACGTCAATGAATATCATTTAAATTAAGGATGAATATACGACAGTCTGTCAACAAAGAGTGGCTGTTCTTGAATTACAAAAAATTTAATAACAAAATCACAAAACAAAATTAATGCAAAAGTATCAGAATTCCATCTCTAGTCTCATTCGCTCTTAATTTTGGTATTCCATGATTGAATGAATGCATGTATATCGTTTCGTAGAAGTTCCATAGCTCCCTTTCTTAACCATATAGGATTTTTTTCTTTTATATTGTTTTCAGAAAAGAATCACGAGCATTGCTTGTCTTTAAACTGCTTGTGACTCAACATTATCAAATAAGAACGAAATGCGAATGGTAAGAACCTTTTCGGCCCTATTTCATCAACAATAAAGGAAACGTGAATGGGAAAACGGGTTTATTTAAATTGTTAATACCCCAACTGTTCCAAGATAAAATCCACGCTTGACTGGTTTGATTTATTGCTTATTAAATAAATAACAATTGGTATTAATTTAATAAAGTATACAATGAACTCAAGCGCTTATTTCAACACTAATATTGGAATATATACTGAATGGAGAAGTGAACGCCATTTGATAAATTTGATTTGCACATTATTATTGGGAAGAAAAAATGCTTCAATGAAATCTGGGCTGAAGGCGTGATATCAAATCAACTAGTTTTTTTTTATGTTTCTGGTGTTTCTGCTAGATTCAGTTCCGAAGCCTTAGAAGTTTTATTCTTTATGAAACTGCATAAATCAAATAAACATAGTTGCATCGTAGGCGTAAACAGACCAAGCTCAACAACGCAAGATCAAAATAAAATTGAAGAGAGAGCGAATGAATTATTGATAATTACATTGGATAATGGGGCAACATCAAATCTTTGTACAAAGTATCTGCAGCTAATCAGATTTTAATATTCATAACTCGACTATTGAAAATGTCGTTTAGTCATACAATATACGTAACAGGTTTTTCATTGATTAAGAAACTTGACTCTTAAATACATTAGCTATATATTCAACGTGCTAAAACTGTATGTAGTACGAAATCTTCTCTCTTTTGTTGCAGGAATTCTTGTGTTTTAGAAAACACGGGTCTCCTGGTACTATTTTTCCCGTAAGAATTATTGCGGACTCATATAGGAGTCCAAGTAATAAACGATTAGCACAAAAAATATAAAACCAATGGAAATGAATGTATTAACAAAAGTATTACAATAACAATAAATGAAGAATACATTTAAAGACTAGTTTCCTAAAGCATTTAAATCAGAGGATGTGTGTTTGCGTGTCTGTAATTTGTGCAGGCCTACGTGATAGACACGTGTGTGAAAAAGTACAAAGGTCACAAGAAAAAAATAAATCATTAAAAATGAAATATCCCCGAATTGGGGACACTTTTTATTCCCTGAGCGACTACATCTTATAACCATAGTTGTAAAAAAGAAAAGATAATGAGTTAGAATATCAATTCCTATTCATAGGCTTAAGGAGCGTCCCCTGGCGGCGATTCTTTAGGAAAGTCAAGTGAGGTAACCGTCACTTTATGAGAAGGATAGTGAATACTAGGTATTAGAAGAAGTGCTTTTTTGTTGTCGTTTTTTTTTTTACAGTAGTATTTATACGAGAAACGAACGTTGTTTTTCTGTCAAATACAAAGCAACTGTAACAGAAATTGCAGATAGTAGAGGTAAAGATGCCTCCCAGTAGGCATTCAACGATTCCTGTTGTATATGAAATTGTGCATCCGTAGGTTAGTCAAATATCCATGTTAACCAATAAAACGAAAGCATGCTCAGTGTATCAATGAAAGATTGTCGCCTGTAACGATGATTTCCTCTCTCTCCTGAATAATGGACGGCCGCGTCGTAGATTTTTGGAAAGAGATGGAACTATAACACATAATGTGAAAACAACAAAATAGTGAACGCAGTGTGATCCTTTTTGTGGGGTGAATGGCGGAACGGTTTGCGAAAAAATAATGGGTCCTATCATACATGCGAAGGGTACTTTGTCCTGTACCATCTACTTCAATATCAAAATTCCTTTGATCTCTTTTGGGGAGCAGTGTAGCAAGAAGCACTGCAGAAATTTAAACGTCAAATTTTGCAGCAGTTAAAAGAGAAGCTTTTAATATACGAGGACCTAATCTGAAAGAAAGCATTTTTTTAGACGATGCCTGATCATGTGAACCTGTTTTCCAGGCACATTAAACACTTTACCAGATCCTAATGTTTTGATCATGCATATATATATATATATATATATATATATATATATATATATATATATATATATATATATATATATATATATATATATGAATATGAAGCTCTTCAATAAAATGAATGGAGCACTATGGTTGTTTGGCGTTTGTTTACGTTTGTAATAAACAATACGCTATATTTCGGGTGAAGATAGCTCAGTGGTAGAAGCTTTGACTGACACCAAATCGGTTGGGTTTCGATCCGGGCTTGAGGCATTCGGTTGTCTGGGCGCACTGAGGAGCTGTGATACAGCGAAACAGTACTGCCTGCGAATGAAATATATGTAAATATAAGAGTGAACATTGAAGTCAACACTTAGAGTCTGTTTCATGCTAGACGCAATCGTCAGGCCACGATTGCGTCTAGCATGAAAGACTCTCACCTCTAATTGTTGAATTTAATGTTCATTGTTATATTTACACACGCTCTATCTCTGATATTGAGCACTCTATCCCGTAAATATAGTACACCTTAAGAGTATATTTCTTTATATATATATGTGTATTGATGATACTGAAAATGATGGTCAGGGACTTCAGATTCTCGAGGGTATCTGTGTCGGAGGCAACCAACCAATATGCAACGGAATTTGTTACGAATATAGCAACAACCTATTAAGATACATATAATATTTGTGTATTGATGCCATTTTATATTTATACCATTTCCTGGTCAGCTCCCTTATATTGAAACGCTTTTTTCTGTAAAAACCATAGCAACATCTGCAACCTTTGTCAACAAGAAAAATTAGTTAAAATAACATTTCCACAGCAAAAAGAAAATTGAATCAGAGATCGGAAATTATGACTCGTGTATACATATTAAAAATTCCGTTTGATTTCATATCAATTGAGATGATAAGTAAGTATATTACCCCCCCCCAACTGATACATTTCCAATACACTTGATTTCCACTGCTTGTTCTCCTCACATTCTACCACACCTCACACCGTGCGATTATTCATTCATTTATTTATTTATTTAAAAAAAAACGTTCGCAACTTTTTTATTAAAAAAAAAAAAATAAAGCGTTAGGAAATCAATTGACCGAAATCGTCTGAAGATACCGAATGGTTGAAACCAAGATGGCGGAATCGGCTGATCTACTAATTTCCTATACTTAAAAGCTCCACATATTAATTTTTTATGTTTTTATTTGTATTGAGGTCTTTTTAATACTACTGTTTCCTGGTCTAATCCGAGTCTGACCATTAATCTTTTTTATTATTATTATTATATATATATATATATATATATATATAAGTGTGTGTGTGTGTGTGTGTGTGTGTGTGTTTAATTATTTATTCGAAAATTATGACATAATCATGTTATAAAATCACTACAAAAATAACCATTTTGTTTCAACACCTCTGGTGTCTTATCAAAGTCCAACATCATCACTTGATAAGGTACCAGAGGTGTTGAAACAAAATGGCTATTTTTGTAGTGATTTTATAACATATTTATGTTATAATCTTCGAATAAATAATTATATTTGCTCTATTCTGTATTGATCACTCTTTTAAGAATAGTAATTGTTGGTTATTGGAATTTATTCCGTATACACCAATCCTATACTTGGATATATATATATATATATATATATATATATATATATATATATATATATATATATATATATATATATATAATTTCACAGTCTAATAAAAATATAAAAACCGGTATAGATCAAGAAGAAAAATAGTGCTTCCAGAAATCGAAACTATCACTTTTTTTTTTTATCGGGGACACTGCTTCTATCGCTGAAGAATGTCGCTACCAATTTGGCCAGGGGAGACCATCGTGAGAGCAAAATTCAATCTGTTTACTTAAGCAACGTACATCTCTGTTTGGGAATTCTACGAATCTATATCGGCTAATCTCATTTTTGTGACCCGTATCGGGTGGACATTAATGATAAAGTACAACTTATGACTTCAGCGTGAAATAAACAGTATTTAATTACACTGCAAATAAATACGTAACACAAACAAAAGAATAAGAGTCAATCATGCTTTTAATCAAATTCAGTGAATACCTTCGTAGTAACGCGGCTCGCTTAACGTCCAAGAGTCACTCAATAATCACTCAACAACCAACCGTTTATCAAGTAGTAGTCAACTCGTAATCAACCAATAATCAACCCATAGTCAGAGACATACCTTACCACCACCACCCCACACACATTGAGTTAGGTTGTAACACAAAGTCGGTTTTTAACGTGGGGACACTCGTGTTTCCACTCGGGCCGCTGGCTTAAGCTGATCAGAGCTTGCCTAAGCTATTCATAGCCGGTCATACCACCGCTACGTAACAAATGTCACGCAAGAAAGCAAGGGAGGAGAGAAGGCCTCCTTCACGAAAGAGAAAGTATAACCGCACGGGACAAACACTCTTCTCTTCTCCTGCCATTTCCTCCGGAAGAAACCGAAATTTACCTTAATCCCTGAATCAGGTTGTGACACAAGCTCGGTTTTTACGTGTGGACCCGAGTGTTTCCACTCGGGCCGCTGGTCTAACCTGCTCAGAGCTTGTCTGAGTTGGTCTTAGCTGGTCACAGCTTCTCTAAGGTGGTCAGAGCTTGTCTAATCTTGTCATAGCCAGTCATACCACCGCTACGTAACAAATGTCACGCAACGGTGGCGGGGCGCAAGGAAGGAGAGAATGCCTCAGGCACGAAACAGATACTACATCTTCAGCATCCATCCCAACAGGAGAAAAAAACACACTTCTCCTCCTCCTCCTCTGCTAATCCCTCTAGACGAATCCTTGTGGAAAGCCCTAGTCAGCCTGTAGTCCACTGCCGTCAGTAACCTGACACCGCTATTTATACACCTGACGTAAAACATATTCATAAGACCAGAGTGTCACGTTCGAACCTCGGTGTGGGCAGCTAACATTTTCCTCCTATATGACATTCATTTTCTTACCAGAAATTTAAACAACAGTAACGTTTTTTAAGCCGACAATATCTCCTATTACTATAAATGTTGCTTTGAGCTGACACAAGATTTACTGCGTTCTACCATATTGAATCTATCCTTCAAGGAAAAAAATAACATCACATTTAAAATAACGTGTTGCTTAAAAAACATTTCATTTCCTTTTCTTTTCTTTCATTTGCTCCCAACCACGACGATGATTTATGTGAGTAGAAAGCGTTGGATATGATGTTTGGCTATTTTATATATAAATAACTGGAAAATTTGCGAAACAATTTGCTAAAAATAATAGGGATAAAATGTCTATTCCCTTTTAATAAGTCATGTTTACATGTACAATTGCTGACAAAATATACTGAACACACACACACACACACACACACACACATATATATATATATATATATGTACTATATTTTCAGATATTACAAAAAAAAACATTCATCAGGCAAAGCGTGGAGATGTGTGTGTGAAGATGCGTGTATGCATGGAGAGGGAATATACGTATGCATACGCATGCTGACGAAAACACAAAAAAATGGAAATAGATCTAAGAACACACAGGGGTCATTAAAATATAAGAATGCCGATAACTACTTCACCATTTCTCGCAGAACTTTTTCACTGACAATTCAGGAAGACATTTGTGTCACTAACACTCAAAAAAGAGAATGTCTCATATCGAGAATATTTAAAATCGAAAAACATAAAAACAACTAATTTTTTTTATTAATATGTGGAAATCTCCACGCATTGCTTGATGAAGGTCGCGAAACCTGTGTAGCAAAATTATGGAAAATACGGCATAATATATTTTTTTTAAAAATCCACATTACAACCAAAAACTTTTGCGGTTTCTCTCTTCTTTTTAATATACACACTTTTCTCTCGTTGGAAATACAATAACCTCTTCCCTTTTATATATATATATATATATATATATATATATATATATATATATATATATATACACGATCCCGTTAAACACATCTCTGTTGCTTTGTCTCTTTTCTTCATATCTAAAGAAATTGCTCTGCATTATATAGGATGTTAAATATGGCATAGCAGTTCAGCACTCTTTTCTTTGTGATAATTTCCGGTGTTTTATTAAGTCGCCTTCTTTATGAATGTTCTCTTCCGCTATTCATCTGTTAATACATTACCCAGATAAGTAAATTTCGGCATCTTCTTAATTCTCACATTTCAAATTCGAAGAACACATCTTTGCCTTTCTTGATGAGGCTCACCAAACTGTCTTCTCGTAGTTAATGATTCATCATCTTGTTAGCTATTGGGGCAAAATAATCTTTCTACAATTATTTCCTTCGTTTGAATCCGTGCAGAAGGAAGTGGAGATTTATAAATATCAAAATTTATGAGTGCAGTCAACTGGAAAAATGCAAACTTCAAACAAATTGCTAATACGATTCGGCCGTTAACACGCATTTGACGTTAGAATGTTGGTTGGTTGATTTTGTTTAGAGACATATCAACCACTATGGATTATTTAATGTCGAAATATAAACATTTTGAACACAATTGTATGGCTCCAACTAAATGTTTTGAACGCAATTGTATGCTATCAACCACAGATGAAATTTATTGTTGGTCATTTTGCTAAAAAATGTATTGTTGGTAAATCTTCTATAAAATATATTGCTTGTCATTTTGTTTTAAAATATATTGTTGGGTATTTTACCATAAATACGTACTGTTGGTAATTTTACCATAAATAGTTATTGTTGGTAATTTTACTATAAATAGTTATTCTTGTTAATTTTACAACATAAAATGTTTTGCTGGTATTTTAAGACTTTCATAGTGTTTTGTTTTTTATTTGGGAGGTCACTATTTTCCCATAGCTGGAACCCTAACAGGTGCTACCACTTCTGGTCAGGGTGGACCTGGGAACAACAGTAACTAAGAGGTGTTTTCATGCTCCTCAAAACCTCCAATCTCACGATCAGAGGCCTTGCTGTAGGGCGTAGTTTATCGTCTTACCCATATCGGCCAAAAAATTGCTAAAACGCCGAGACGGCTGCAAGAATGAGAATGATTAAAGTATTTCACCGCACCCAGATTCTTTAGTAAAACAATCTAGCACTTGGAAATGAGATTTTGGCCAACTGGTTGATATGCATGCCATTGTTGCCGGATTTAGTTTATCGTTATACCCAGGACGCCTCATTGGAGATTGGGGTCTTACCCCTCTGTAGAGGTGCAGTTGGCGTATTCTAAAGCCCCAGTCAATAGTGCGTGTTTTGGCTTTAAATAAACAGTAAAGGATTGATAAGCCGTAAAAAAACAAATCGGTCAGTCAACACATGATCGTATGAATTCGTAGAGTTGTTGCAATGTTTAACATCTGATCAGTTCCCTTCATATGCCTAGGGTGAAAGTCGGAGAGGGTTTTATTCTTGCGTAGTATCTTGGGAAATTAGACCTGGCTGATCTCATCGCATTCCAGGTCAAGATACAGCCGATGACCTCCAACCTGGAGTCTCGTCTTGATTACGAATACGTGTTTGATGCTTCTGTAGAGGAACCCAAATAATATACAGTCTCTTGTTTTCAGACAACGAGTACATCCTTTTCATCAAAGGTCACAGATAACAAAAGCATCGTCGTAACGTTAATCTTTTGTGGTAGCCATAACCTTAACCATCGAAGCACTAATATCTTGTAGGGGTAGTTTATCGTTCTACGCAGGACTATTGGTGTCAAGAAGCGTATCTTGTTAATATTTATAAAAGACAATATGGCTTTATCTATGGAATTTCAACTGAGACGAAGTTGAAAGTTTGCAATGCCTGTCTGTTTTTTGTTGTTGTTGTTGTTTTTATTTTTGGTTTTTTTTTTGGTTTTTTGTTTGTTTGTTTTTTTGTTTTTTTTTGTTTTTTTCATTATTTCGTGCATGTGAGAAACAGGAAAAGGCTGGAACGATTTCACTGAAATTGTCTATCATATATTGGAAATCTGGTAGCAAATGTAATTAAGTACTGCAGTCAGCCTACCATTATAGAGTCTCTGTTACTTCAGCACCAGTTACGATAGAACCGACATGTGATCAGGAGGAAGGACGTTACCATACATAAGCAGTTTCTATAGGGTGAATTTAATAAAGAAAAAATGCCAGCGCACAAGTCGAAAAACGAGATATAAAGATTGCATTAAGAACACATTGAAGGAGGTCAAAATCATAGAAGTGGGAATACTTGGCTCTAGATCGTTCCTCCTGGAGATAATCAAGGTAAGATAGATTTCGAACAGAATTGGGCATAAAAACTCAAGAAATATATTCGTAAGCGTCTTGATATTATTTTTCCTGAAAATGTTGCTACAAACTTTGAACATTCATTTTCACCTAGCTTCTTTGGCATCTTTGTGAAGGTATCTCTACTGAGTTCTTCCGATATTTCACTGTTGTCGTATATCTCTCTGACGATTTCAGACCCTTATCTTTTGTTTCTTTTCATCTTGGCCAGCGGCGACGTTAAATCATAATTTAATATTGCATGTCCTTGCTTGTTTTCTTTTATGTAATATCAGTTTTCGTGGAAGAATTTATCGATTCAAATATTCTTATTCCTAAATTCAACTCGAAATGTATTTGACTAAAACAATTAAACCATCCTGGCTTATTTTATGACAGAAATCCTTTTATAGCTCTCTTTGCGTTACATTTGATCGCTTATTATTAAATAATCGATGGGGGAACAATTATTAAAAAAATTATTAAAAATACGTCTCTATAGAAGGTGCCTAATTGATGTTAATAGCTTGGAAATAATCCCAGATTTCTACAAAGGAAATATTAATTACATCAAATAAAGAGAGATTCACAAAACGGTATACAAGGTAGTTATTTTTTTCAATAGAAATGATATCAGAAAAAAAAATGCAAAATGCCAAGAAATTAAAGATGGCGCTAGAATGAAAGAAACATCAAAAGCTCTTTTGAGTAATTATATTCACTATTTACATTATTCGGACTATTGTCCTCATCTTTGTCGCCATATTTATTACAACATTTCGGCCGTTGTACGCTCCGGCCTTCTTCAGGTAGTTGGAATATCGAACTGAACCCTTTATTTCGCTCACTTGCGTAGACTGTTCCAGTTCCACGTGCCATGTTTAATGGATGTCAGTTATCAGTGATCTGTTAATTTCCCTCTGAAAGTTCTCCACTGCCTTAACCGGGTATTGAACTCACACTCTTTGGGTCATGTCACTGGATTTAACCAACGCCTTTTTATCCACTGTGCCATGTGTCCTTGAGGACAAATGTGTATGAATTTCTGGGTATTATAAACCTAATGTCTTCAGCAAACATTTTTTTACCAGTGCTCATATTGCAATTTTTGCTGTTATCATACATGCTTTTACCAGAGTTCATATTGCAATTTTTCTTGTTATTATTGCTTTTCTCTGGCTCTCCTTATTACTGGTTCCCATATTGTATTCATTTCTATGCTTGGTCGGCTCAGGAGATTTTTCTGGCCTAGCATATGTGCTGATTCCTTAAGTTTACGAATTTTCCAATACTGAACTTTGTCTATGATCTCAACCTGATCCCACAAAGGGTGATGATCTCCCTTTTCTCTCCATATGTGGTCAGCCACGCCTGATTTATCCACTTGCCCTCGTATTACAGATTTCTGGTGTTCGTGAAGCCTTACCTTAAGGGAGCGGCCTGTCTCGGGATAGCGTTCACACAGTCTTTAGTCATGTTCCCCTCTATTATTTATTATATTCGTTATGGATGTGCGAAGTGGTAATCGGTGCGGGAAGTGGGGAACAGCCGTGGTCGTTGTGTTCAATCTCTCACAAATATCCTTGAGAAGAGCATGATTCCATTTCTCCTCAGTAATGGGTTAAATAGCAGAGCAGACTGAGCTCTATAACTTTGATTGACAATCACTCGGGAAGAGATTTGGCGTGGGGCTCATACCTCCACCCGCTAATTGTTACGGAAATCAAGCAGCAACACCTAACGTGATGAGGCAGTGACTCTTACTGAAGACCCATTTCTATATCTTAAAACGTTTGGAATAACGGTATAAATGTGGATAGAAATTTTTTTCTCTCAGTGTAATGATATTGATCTAAATTACCCATTGTTATACATCATCTGTTGTGCAATTTCCTGTAAACAGCAACATATGAGAAAAGCAATAGACAGTTTCCTGAAACGTGTGTTTAACGGAAATGCACGCCCAGTTAAATCACTTTCGTCTCTAACCTATTGAGACAGCCTACCAATATATTTCGTGCTATTTACTCGTGTTTAGTTCTTGTTTTAGAGGTTATATTACTTTCTGTTGGAACGATTCTGTAATCATTAAAATGACTGAGACGTTCGAGTATTATTCCTGTATCAAATTTTGTTCGTCAAATCATCCTTAAACCCACGAAATATTTTTGGAGAACATTCGAACACAGATTTTTAAGTGGCAAGAGCGCCTCGAGTTTGGTCGTGTGTCGGCACAAGATAAAAATTTAGAACAACTAGCGACATGCAAAACTAAAGGAAATGTAGAATGGTTTGAAAACACACCAACAAAGACCGTCGCAGAAGAATTAATTACTTTTCTGTTAGAAAAGTAATCAATTGGATTGGAGTCAATTAAAGTCTGTCAGGATATATTTGACAAGAGATAATTGACACGAACTTCCTATATATATGTAGTCATCCATATTATATATATCGTCGGGAGACAGTCCTACGGGTAAAAGAGAAACTCGGATGAGTTCCACCGCGGAATATGTGATCGAGCGGCGCTATATCAAGTCTAATTCGCTACCTCTTCGTCATCGAGGTCCGTTGGTACAGTTGGTATGAAGTTTGCCTGATAACGTAACTGTCCGGGTTTCAATTCTCGGTAGTGGATTCGCAATGCTGATTAGTCACAAATATAGGACGAAACAGCCTTTCAGTTTCTTCTAGACTCGATGAATTACTAAATTATAATTATCTCAAATCCTACAAATTTCTATCACACTTATACATGTATATATATATATATATATATAGTCATCCACAGACACCTGACCGATTTGGGATCAGTCAGATATTCTAGGCCATCGACGCTCGGCAAAGAAAAAGGCGAATTTTTGCGTATTTATATTTTCATAAACACAACAGTCACTCAGAGTACTCAGTCCTTGCTAGGAGAGTCATGCATTATCAGCAGTAATAGTAATTGTTCACAAATTCGTCCCTTACTCTCTACAGTGCTCGACCGATTAAATTATTTCATCTTCAGTGTGGCTAGACATCCCATCGCGATCGAATATCTCTCTCTCTCTCTCTATATATATATATATATATATATATATATATATATATATATATAAAGAAGTAGGAGGGGAGGAGTATCAGGAGTAAGAGTAGTAGTGGGAGGAGAGGAGTAGGAGGAGTAAGGGTAGTAGTATATACGGATGGAATAGAGGTTATCTTAAAAATATATTGAAAATGGCTTGTTGGATTTAGATTTCCCGACACAAATTTAATTCTATCATTATACAAATGAATTTGTAAATATAAATTAATTACGTAGTTTATGTATATATAGACAAACACACACATTACATATACATATATATATATATATACACATTATATATATATATACATACACACACACATACACACACACACACACATATATATATATATATATATATATATATATATATATATATATATATATAAACATCCGCATAAATATGTTAGAAATTACAGAACATCCTAATGGAGCAATTTATAAGACTGGCATCTATTGAATTGTGCTGATGGAAATTAATTTAGTTTATAGGTGAATTATTCCTTTCACCCATTAAGTTATTCCTCAACATTTTCTGTTACCAATTTGTATAACTCAGAATTTCGTATAGAAATATCGACGTACGTCTTTGGTACGTTCCTAAAAGCCTATAAAAGCAATCGTCTACTAACTTCATGATTCCTTTCATTCGACTCTAAGCCTATGAAAATCTTGAATATATCTTTCTGTTTCGTTCATGGAACCACTCGTTGTATCTAATTGCTTTTAACAATTCTTAAGTGTTCACTCTTTTTTTTTTTTAATTACTTCACCTCAAGCAACGCAGGAACGTCACTAGTACGCAGGGGAGGTTACGGAGAGTGAAAATGAGATAAAAGACTCGGTATGAGGCTTGGCGATTGAGGAACAACATTCAAGAAGATAGAAAATGGCGATTGACATTACATTTAAATTTTTGAAGGGTATAGTTATCAGGGAAGAAAAGAAACGGAAGTGTGTTCCACAGGCGGAAAGTGCGAGAAAAGTAACTGGTAGAGTAGAAGTGGTGGTTGTATTTAACTATTTCAAGAGTAAAATATTGGTACCTAGGTGCCAATCTAGTAGCTCACTTAAATTCACGAGGACAGGCACCAGGAGTAAAAAAAAAAATCGTCATAGCAGTTACCATGAAAATATCTGTAGAAAAGACAGAGGGAAGCCACATCCCGTCTGTGAGAAAGTGACTGAAGTCGATATGTCAAGTCAGGACGGATTACACTACTCTGTCAAAGAACCTCGAGATGAATAGCAGGAACATCAGACCAAATATCACAACAGTATTCAATGCACTGACGAATGATGGATTTGTAAATGTGCAAGATGGACTCTGAGGAGAAAAAAAATCTGGCACGACACAGTGACTAAACTTTCCTTGCAGTAGATGCAACTATTGATTCAATGCAGTCGTTTCACTACAACTCAGTTGAATACGTCTGGCCAAGAAGGTGCAGAGTGTTGCTTTCCAGTTGGTCCGCTGATTTAACTCCTCCCAAAATGTCATAATAATTTTCTGATAGATATATAGATATGTATATTTCAATCTGTAATTGTGACTGAAATAGTTCCCAGCGACAACTGATTTTGAAGAATGATTTTCAGTTCGAAGACTGTTACAATATAATCTTCCAAAAGTATATCCTCCGGCAAGTTTACTAAAAAAAAAAATTGTTTAGTATATAACTAAGAAAAATATGTACTATTCTCCCTTATTTTCATTGCTATTATGACAACGTTTCGGGCTTTGTGCCTTTGAACCTTCTTCATTCCTCTATAGATCCGGTTAAACTTCAAGGAATTTCGAAAAGAATCCGTTATTAAATCTACTGGAAAAGATTGTTCTCGTTCCGCTCTCGATGTATAGGAATATAGCGTTTGTTCTTTATTGTACTACTTAGTTATTGCTCTCTATATATTTTAGATGATAATGATTTAGTGATACAAATCTTACTAATTAACCCATAGCTGGGAGTATGTACACTGGATCTCAGTCTCTATTACCTAGCCATGGGATTGAACTTACAAATATTATGTCACCAATTCCTGAACCACTATTTAATCCACTAGTCTATTGTATATATCTGTGAAAGAGGAGTGCCGTAAAACAAATCAATGTGTTATTTTTTGCTAGCGATCAGCATTCAAGTAAGGGCATTTTGGCATGGGGTAATGGTTAATGAGCTAGTCTGGTCAAGAAATAGTAAAGAGTTCAATACTCATAAAGTATCCTATATTTGTGGTCTTGTGCCTAATCTTATCAAGCAACAATCACATCGCGGACCTTTGTCACTGAAGACGTAGCTATGTCTAAAATTAAACTGCTTAGTGAATTGGATAAATTCTGTCACCTGATAATTTCTGGAACCACCACATGTACACATATGAGATTCATTATTAATTGAGAGTTTCAAACATACCATTTTTGAAGTAGCAAATTAATAATGCCATCATTCAAACAAAGGACTATTTTTTAAATATAGTATTTGTTTCCTGCCTTATTATACCAAGAATATTGGTGCTATACGGTCTTCTTCTGCGTTGCTTTATTGTATTTTTTTGGCATCAGTAATCACGACTGAACGAGTAAAATTCACGTTATATTGGTATGGAACAAACTGTGTGTTTTTATGGCCATCCAGCACGTCATCTTAATTTAAGCTTCTTTTTTTTGTCCGAGGGATTTCATTTTTGTGTTGTTAACCTGGTCATCAATTTATAAGTTGGTTCATATTATCTAATTTGGGAAGCGATAAATTCAAAGACACCCATACCAAACTTCTACGAACGATAATAAAAACATAAAACTGGCCGCTTCAAGAGAGAACACCTTGTTTCAATTCCTTTTTCTGTTTCGATAAATTTCAAACAATAAAACCTCTCCTTTCCCAGAGTTCTCTCTTCTTCCACAAAAAAAATGGGGCCAAGTGCTTCTTCAACGTTATTTCCTTGAGAAGTTTAAACTTTTCTCATTCAAATGTTTCCGATCATTATCGGTAAAATTATCAACAGTTGTCACCTTGACAGCATTTCCGTTGGAGAGACAAATGGAACAGAGTCTAATGACAAAAAAGAAGCATTGAAATCTCTAGCAATACTGAACTAATTACGTATTTTGTGATTTTCCCATTTAGAGAGCGGCCATTTTATACAGATATCATTTTTAATTCAGTCTATGGTTTATTCTGATATTTTTATTGTCGAAGTGGTGTCTGTGAAATGCTAATGTCTATTTGTCCGTAATTCAAGACGAAAAAAAAATGGAGGGAAAATATTACAGCAAATGACTATGGAGACAGACAGTAATTAAAGTCTCCACTTGTGTGTGTAAACCGAGGAGTCAATAATATTTCAAAACGCAGTAAAAAAAATTGGAGTCACTCTCATGTTCTATCATCTAAACTTTTCTATTTTAGCAATTCAAATTTAAAGTTATCATTTTTCAATAATTTGGATGATCGCCTCTTGTCTGCATCAGTCATGAATTGTCATGATCGCCCAAGCGTTTGACACGTATAGCACCTAACAAATCCCTGTATTCTACCAACAGGGAAACAAAAAATCCGGATGATAAATGCAAATGTCTCTCTATACGACATGGTTGCTTTTCGCTAGGACGCAAAAAGGGTCAACATGTACATGATTGTAAGTACAGTTTGCGTAAGGATGAAAATGTAAACATAAAATATTTCAAACTCCTTTTCTTCATTCTTATCACTTATGTACCACATGGTCATATATATATATATATATATATATATATATATGATCATTGGAGTCAACACTCAGAAACGACAAACTGAAGGCATTCATCATGTGGCCTGATGATTGCATTTATCATGAAACAGTCTGTCGCCTCTGAGTGTTGACTTCCATGTTCACTTTTATATTTACATACGCTTAATCTCTGATATTTAGCACTTTATCTCATAAATACAGCACACTATAATAAAAATACTTTGAAATCGTTATGAAAATCTTTCATGTTTCAGTACTATGATTGTATTTCTTCAGGCGATCGTAAGTAACTCATATATATATATATATATATATATATATATATATATGAATCAACAAATATAGTTTTAAGTTGTACTATATATTTCTTAATACTTTGTTTAGTTTTTGTATTCTTTCGCTATTTCAATACGGTCTTCGCAGTCAACTTTTAAAGCGTTTCCTAGATATTTGAATTTTCGTATTTGCTTGATTTCGATGTCTCCAATTTATAGTTTGTATCTTGGGCTGTTTCTCATGGTGTTAATTACACATTCTTCTTACAATTTGAGTTTAGTCCTTTCTTCTCCCTTTCCTTTATAATTTTTAAGAACATGAAAATTTCGTTAGAAACACAGAAAAGAGTAATAAATTATGTAATAGCTTTCCTCCTATAGGTCGGTGGATGCTTGACAATATCCGCGTAGATAAAGAAGTGAAATCGGGCAAACAGAAATATGGTTTTACAGAAAGATGCTGAGAATACCGAGAACTGAAGATGTTAGTAGCGACGAATTTCCAAGGAAAACTGAAAAAGAAAAGACACTTCGATTTAATATCTGTCTATATTTCTGAAATGAGGTATTATGTACACTATTTACATTAATCAGACTATCGGCCTCATCTTTGTCGCCATATTTATTACAACGTTTCGGCCGTTTACGTTCCGGCCTTCTTCAGGTGGTTGGAATGTCGAAGTGAACCCTTTCGTTCACTGGGTTAGAGTGCTAGAGAAAAGCGATAATAACCAAAATTGCAATATAAGCTTTAGTAAAATCATCCAATGATAACAGAAAAATTGTAATATAAGCACTGGTAAAAAAATGATTGATGAAGACATTAGGCTTATAATACCCAGAAATTCATTCAGAGATGTCCTCAAAATCCAGTGACAGGACCCAAAGTGTGTGAGTTCAATACCCGGTTAAGGCAGTGAAGAACTTTCAGAGGGAAAGTAACAGGAAATAACTGATAACTGACATCCATTAAAAACATGGCACGTGGAACTGGAACAGTCTACCCCTGTGTGCGAAATAAAGGGTTCAGTTCGACATTCCAACCACCTGAAGAAGGCCGGAGCATACAACGGCCGCAACGTCGTAATAATATGGCGACAAAGATGTGGGCAATAGTCCGAATAATGTAAATAGTGTACTTCGATTTAGATTGAGAAAAATATCCGAAAGTTTTAAGACATATAATGTGAAATGAGGGCTTGGAGAATTTGACACACCCAGAACACTTTGAAGGAAAGTGACATAAAGGAAAGCAGTGAATATAAAAATAAAAGTATATAGTGTTGATTAATGAGCGAACAAAACATGGAAAGACTTTCATTACGCTTTCCCTCATAGACGGAATCAGTGAGTTGATTTCAAATTTGAACTCATATTAACATTAATACGCTTGAGATTTGTCCTATCGCGAGATTTGACAAAAAGTCTCGTTATTAGTATGGCATGTTGGTCGACAACGAAAAAAGAGGACACATCTGTCTACCATTCCAACGTTATCATACAGGCTTTAATAACAGTGAAAATGTGTTATATCCATTGTTAGTCTTAAAAGAAACCAGTTGGAATACATATGACATCAACTGCCAGAAGTCTTACTTTATTTGCAGACTTGGTTTTCATCTAACACTTTAAGTGAAGAAGTACTTCATACTTTCAACGAAAGATTAACACAGGTTATTTTCTAACTTGCTCTAATTTTCCCAGGGAATCACTGCTCTGCCTTTTTCTGTTCAGAATCAAATGAATGACCGTTTAAGAATGTTAAAAAAAAATGAAATAAAAAGACTGGGAAAAGTAGAAGATTCTAAATCTACTGCGGCCAGTATTATTGCATCAACGATTTCACGATGGTCAGTTCGAGGAGGAGGCGCAGTGGAGTAATGGATAGCGGCTCGAACTGAGGAATCAGTGAGCCGAGTTCGAATTCCAGTCGAATCCATTACATTCACTTACGTGCTAATACCCTTGGGAAAGGTATAAATCCTCTTATATATATGGATAAATAGCAGGACAGGCCGAGTTCTATAACGTTGGATGGCAACTGGTCTACCGCAGAAAAAAATGGCAACCTACTGCGGGAAAAAAATCTGCCCGAAAGTCATGCATCAAAAGACACATGATCGCCTAAGCATGTATCACGCATGGCAGAAACTAACACTTTATAGAACAGACTCCCACTTGGATGCTTCCATCAAATCTTGATTTCTTGAAGTCAAGGGATCAATCGTTATCTATTCTTATCCTGATAATCTCCACTTTTTATCACCTCCTCTTTTACTCATACCATATACATCATTCACCATAATAACTTTAACAGTAACTGTCTACCTTGAGTGGCTCCGTGGCTTTGTATTGTGCAAGATTACTATAACTTACTAAATATTAAAGTATAAATCGTATTTTCTCAGTTATTGATTTTCCTCCCCAAATGATCATTTATGCAATGGGTTGTCACGCCATATAAAGCTGTTAAGATTTTAATGCCGTAAGATATGCTTAGTATTTTCTTGCAATGTTAAAGGTCGATGCGAAAAGCGAGTATTTTGAATGCTGATTTTTAAGTTATGAAGAGATCTTCTCACTTGGACAGGCGCTGCATAATTTTTTTTTATTATTAGCATTTTCCTGTATCTTATAATGGATTAATCTAAGCTTAGCAAATATCTACGCAACTAAAATGTTGCTTTTCTTGACATGTTTCTTGCTCTCACTTGTTTGGCTTTTAAACCGATCTATACTGTCCGGTCGACTGGAAGCTAGACGTCTTAACTTTAATCTTTCCTTTCCAGGAGTTAAATCTTCACAAATTGATTCAGAGAAACTGACTTTTGATTCCTTACTTTTTAAAGGTCAAAGAAACGGCAACGTGCAAATCCCATCAAAATCTGGCATCAACAATGTCCGAATTTCTGCGAAGAGGATTTACTATTATTTACATGCGGACTATTGTCCTCATCTTTGTTGTTGTTATCACAACGCTTCGGCCGTTGTACTCCCCACCTAGCTTTCATCAGGGATATGTCGATCCGGGTAACCTACGGGGAATTTCGGACTATACCCTTTATTTAATCGACAGGGTTAGATACTTCTCGTTCCACTGCACATGTTTAAGAGCGTTTCGACTAGATTTTATTTTTAATTCTGCGTTTCAGGTTTCCACTGAGATTGAACTCACCAGTATTATGTCAAAAAATTCACAAAGCACCGCTTTAATCCACTAAGCTATTGGAGAAGGTGGAGCACTAAACCTAACCTGACTGCTGATGAAAAAAATAGATGCCCGAGTGGATAGTTCCTTCTTACCTTTAGAATATGCAGGTTATGAGAGGGATTCGACTCCGTGGTAGAATGGCGTATCATAGATAAAACCTGAACTGTTGGTTTTAAATATAGGGCTCGTTTGAACATTCACCATGGAAATAGAGATAGAGTAGCGATATACTGCGTCTGTTGGCGGCGTAATGAAAAATATGACTTCACCACACGCACACACATCTCCAGGACTGTGTAAACGATTTTTAATGCTATCACAACTGGTGTGTGAGACTTGAGCAGCTTCAGGTAATACATGGCAGCAATTCTTCACAAGACTAAATTGGAGAACGTTTATGCAGCATTGAAAATCAGCATCTAAAATCTAATCATTTACATTGGCTCAAGCGCTAATCAGTTGCTCCAAGGATTACTATCTAGGCATCAAATCAGATCAATGTTGTCTATGTTTTTATTAGTTAGGAAAATAGATACTATCACAGGATGAGCAACTGAGATATTTTCTTTGATCTCAATCAAATCCATTTAATCTGATTTCAACCTAATCTCATCAAACCTGCCAATTCATCGTCTGTCTCTAGATTAGTTGATTGAAATGACTCTTAGATTCATGACTTTACACATGAATGTCATGTTTCTCAAACATTTGATTCTTCACTGAAATAGAATAATACTGATAATACAGTAAATATTAATTTAACAGAATTTAAGCTCAATAATATTTTTCATAAAATCTAAGACTTTAAAGTCTTATTCATAAATACCTTTGAGATGAATTGTATATTCGGCTAGTCAAGATTTTAAAAGATATATATTATTGAGGAGGTTTTACTAAAGGAAATACAATTCAACAATAAACGGACATATATCATTGTTTTTATTTATTTATTTTTTTTTTTTTTTTGGTTACGGTGTCATAAGTTGGAAAACGTTTTTTACTAAATATGTAACCCCTACAAATATAAAGATTGATGCAATATTACATTCCTACTCCTTTTTACTGGTCTTGTGACAGAAGAATCTGAATTGATTAAAATGTCTATGCACACGTTTAATATTCTTGATTAATTTCTATAATGTGGTCTTCAGTTTTTGTTTGCCAGTACTTTATGCTTCAAACCAATTAGAATCGAAATCTATTGTCTCTAAACAATTTCAATAATAGAAATGAAATTTCATTCGTTCTTCCGGAAAGTTAAGTTTCCAAGATTTATATAAAAAAAATGTTATTTTTATCAACTTTTTCATGAATCCCGTCAGGGGATCGGAGCTGTCTGAACATTACTGATCAATATATTTTCAGGCTGAGGTTTTATAAAAAATAAGCAACATTTTAAAATTCCCAATAATATATAAAGAATATTCGAGAAAATAAAACCACTTTAAGACACCTAGCCGTGGAGTAATGGCTATCAAATTAGCCGCTTAAAACACAAAAAAGTTCTAGAGAGATCGATTATCACTTAACGACTCACAAACCTATGGCTTTGTGTATCTACAGACCACAGTAAATATCAATAGAACCACATTTTTATGCTGCATTGTCTAGCGATCTCGTTTCGAAGACTATAGGGTGTCGAAAACCTGGGCCTAATCAAGAAACACTACCTGCCCTCCAAATTCTTCTATTTAGTCATTAGTATTAAACTTTGCTATTCGAACTGGCATGCTTATATTGGTCGTTATGCTCACAACATTTTGATCGTTGATCTCTCCGGGCTTCTTCAGGTATCTGTCAACGCTATTGTAAACCTTCTTGGAATTTCGAATTGAACTCTTTATTGTTATCATTCTGCATTCTCTCTCTTTCTCTCTCTCTCTCTCTCTCTCTCTCTCTCTCTCTCTCTATCTCTATCTCTCTCTCTCTCTCTCTCTCTCTCTCTCTCTCTCTCTCTCTCTTTCTCTCTCTCTCTCTTTCTTTCTCTCTCTCTCTCTCTTTCTTTCTCTCTCTCTCTCTCTCTCTCTCTCTTTCTCTCTCTCTTTCTCTCTCTCTCTCTCTCTCTCTCTCTCTCTCTCTTAGTAGTCAAATTAATACTTCGTCGTTATATGCTCGAATAGTTTAATTTAAGCAAAATAAGCTGCCAATCAACGTTTGCAATATGAGTTAGAAATGCATCATCCTTCAATCTGGAAATTTATTGATGCCTTACGGAAAGTTCAGATGCATTTCTCGAAAAGTTGATCCACCCAACAAAAATAGATGATGATGAATGAAAAGTCATAATGGAAGTTGAATCATTAGATCCTATTGAATTCCTGAAGTGCGTTGCTCATAATTACGAAATGAAGTAGTAATTTCTAAGATTAAATAGCTTTACTATGTTTTTTAATTTTTTTTTAATTTTATTTAATAGTCCAATTTCAGAAAAAGAATAATTGGAGTCATTTTTAAATTTAAGAAAAATAGTAGTTGGAGGTATTTTTATATTATATTTTCTTCAGTGCAGCTTCATATTTTTCAGTCGTCAAAGCCGTTTGATTCCAAAATGGAATCTACAGATGCTGACGAACGAATCAAAAAAGTCATAATGGAAGTTGAATCATTAGAGTTCCTGAAGGGTGTTGCTCATAATTACGAAATGAAGAAGTAATTTCTAAGATTAAATAGCTTTACTAAGTTTTTTAATTTTTTTTTAATAAAATATTTTTAACTTAACGTGTTTAATTTACATTATTCCATTAGTGTTTTAATAGGATCCTTAATTCCTTAAATGAATAAAATGTCATATTGAATGTTGGGTGTTCTCAATGCCTTTATTCTTTTTGCGGGAGGGGGTACCTCCGGTAAAAAGACAGTGACGTTGAAAGATTCTGACACGTAAACGGTTATGCCAAAGAGTCCAATTATTTTTCTGACGCTGAATCAGCGACGCCAAATGGGCTACGCCCAAACGTATCAAACTCAACAATATAAGGTTAGCATAGAATATAACAAGGTTTTTTGTTAATAAGAATTTCAACAACTCAAGGTAAGTACACCCGCCTCTTTACCACCTGACGAACAGTCAATTTCTTCACGCATCTTACATTTCCACATAATGTGCAAACATCCTTACAACAAAATCACAAAGTAACCCTCTATTTTGAATGCTTCTTTAGCTTTGTACATTTTATAAAAATTTTAAAAATGTAAGATGTAACTTCGAGTCTCTTTCATATGCAAGTCTTTATTCTGAATTCCCGTAAATTAGATTTAAGGCCGAAGGTCGTAAAACGTTGTAATCAAAATTGAAGAAACTAAGTAACAAAAAGAAAAAAAAAAAAACAGATGAAATCATGAAACCTGAGAATAAACGCAATAAATATTTGCTTGAAGAAACTATCACTTAGGCCTTTTTTTTTAATTAAAGGCTACAGAGATAATTGCCGTTAAGGATCTGTCACAAGATTTCGATCGAATCCTATGATTCATCAGGAGCACCATGCCTACTTGCAACCGCGGTAAAAGTGGTGTTTCTAGGGAAAGATAGCCTGAGGGAGCCCAAAACTTTCCAGGCCGGTTTTGAATTCAAAGTTAACTCCACCGGATGCCACCCAGTCTGTTCTACTATTTACCTATAGCCGGGGAGGGAGAAAATGAAGAGTTGTCCTTCTCCTAGACCAGTTGCTATTCAAGGATAAATAACCCAGTCGGTACTGCTATTTGCCCATAACTGGATGAAGAAGTGGATTCATACCTTTCCCAAGAGTATTAGCATGTAAGTGAATGTAATGGATCAGACTGGAATTCGAACTCGGCTTTCTGATTCCTCAATGCGAGCCGCTATCCATTCTCCTAAAATAACAAAAAAAATATTGTTTGTGCAAATGAAAACTCAAATCAAATAGGGCTAGATAGGGTGCCTTTTTAAGGAAACTAGACGCTTGCTGGATTATGCAGAAAGTCTTTACTGGCAAATATAAACGCTTACCTATAAGCGTTTTAGTCTATCGCTGGGTCGGCGTCTGATAATGATCTAATCATATTAAGTATTCGTGCGCCATCGAAGCGCTATGGTGAAATGATATTATGGCGAGTGAGAATAAGCACACACATATATTCACACATGAATCCACCTCATATAATTACAGCCTGACGATGAAGACATGATGTCTTTGAAAGTACTTGCTTCTATAAAAATACACCAGATCCATTTGACAACAAATTTATACATAAGGATCGCATCATTCAGTGGATTGTTAGTAGTTTAATACTTATATTAAGTCTGTTAGCGAAGAGATTTCGCCATTAATTGCATTAATATTGCTAACTGATTCAATGTATGATTATTTCTTTATAATTTATTATATATATATATATATATATATATATATATATATATATATATATATATATATATATATATGCATATTTAAGAGAGCATTGATGTCATCAGCCAGAGGCGACAGTCAGCCTGTTACATGCTAAACACAGTCGTCAGGCTTAATGTTTGCGTTTAGCATGAAACAAACTCTGAGTGTTGACTTCAATGTTCACATTTATATTTACATATGCATGTCCCTGATATTGAACATTTTAACCCATAAAATATATATACCTTTAAATTATATATATATATATATATATATATATATATATATATATATATATATATATATAATAAGTAAAAGCAATGTTTAAAAATCTATTTCGGTTATAAATTATTTCATGAATATATTTAAATATTCATCTCTTGAGACTGAAGGTTGCTTTAGAATAAAAAAAAACGCATCTTAAGAAAAAAAGATCATTTCTAATAAATAAATATACTCATCTAATAAATCATAATCGAAATTAATTTTTAAGGAGTGTCTTTACTTATTATATTGATCTGTTACTGACATTGACCTCTTTTTGGATTAATGTACCCCTTGCAATTATCCCTACCGACTATATATATATATCGAATTCGACGTATAAGGGTCAAGCAGATCAATTCCCAGGAAACAGACAGCCTCACAACAGCACATAAGATTTGATTATAGTGGTGAAGGTTTGTGCAGGACCATCCACATTTTTGGGAGGCCCAAATACAGAGACCTGGTGCACTAAGTGCCAAAATGTCTCTAAACGACCCTCCGCAGGTTTTGAATTCAGAGTTATCCTTTTCCTAGACCAGTTACCATCCAAAGGTATTTAACCCAGTCTGTCCTGCTATTTACCCATAGCTGGAGTGCGATGGACAAATTGTCGCCATTTTATATTTTTAATTTCACGCATGCGCGTTATTTGTTTTTGATTTTGTCGACTGTACAGTATAGTAAACAGTAAAGAGACAAACAGCATAACGCCGTAATTTACCCCTCTGGAAATTTGGAAACCGTATGCTATACTTCGTGGTTATTCCTGCCGGAAGCTCCAATATGAACATTTCAGTATTTAGGTGTCAATCTGAGGACAGTGCAGAAGATTAGGAAAGAGTTGGATGATTCTAATGCTGATCACGATAGTGCTTGGAGTGATCACTAGTGACGACGATGTTACGCCTCTATTCATATTCCTACAGGGTCTCAGACTTAACACTGAGTCCTACATCAATTGCATTGAGGAAGCAGTGCTGCCCTTGGGCAAGAAGGTCGCTGCTGGAAGATCCTATGACTGGCAAATGGGCTCTACACTATACCATAAAAGCAGGAGGACACAATTATTGCTGTCAGACAAATTCTGCGACTTCATCACCCCTTACATCTAGCCCCCAACACCTCAAACTGAAACCCCGCTTGATTCTTATGTGTGTGGGGGTGGCAGTTAAGGAAGCGGCCAACAAAACTCCTT
>CAHIKZ030000173.1:282500-317500 GCA_903632075.3 Acanthosepion pharaonis
TGTGCAAATGGATATGGCAACAAGCTTTAGAAAAAAAAATGGCAAAAAGACAAAATTTATTAAGCGTTATAAAGGACAGGAAATTGAGGAGAGCCATGCTCGCTGACGTCCAGAACGAACACGGCACATACAGAGATATAATTAACCTTCTTAAACAAAGTATTGTATTAAAAAATGCTGGTAACATTTGCATTAAACTATTATTTTGGACATCTAGTATTCTAAATTTTCTTGGCTAAGTTAAAGGTTATGATTTAAAATAGGTTGTTTTTCTTCATCACATAACAAACGGCGGACTTCTTTGACTCACTAATTACATGAACTCATGTCTGTTTAGTTCGTTTTGTTTTTTTGTTGGTTTTTTTTTCTTCTGACATCCCAGTAGACACCGGCCATCTTACTTTTAGATGCCATTTCTTTTCTGTTTTGGCATATTTCTCTCATATGAAAACGTTCCCCAAATTAAAGACATGTCGGTATCACTTTATACGTTATTTTGAATATGATGCACGATTTTCTTCTCGTAATCTCTTCTTCAGTTTAATCTCTTATCAAAGCAGAGACAAATACTTATCCCTGATGACAAATAGAAATGCTCGGCAGACAGTTTTTTTTTTAAATTTCTTTAACATTGAGAGATAAATTGTTGCCAGATAAATTGTTACCAGATCAGATAAAAGATTATTGGATATCGATATACTGACAAATAGTGCGCACTTGTATTATTGTACGTATGCAGAATATAGGCTTTATTCACATTGATCATGTGTGCATAGGTCATTAGAGGAAGAATGTAAGCTCTTTTATGATCGTCTGTCCATCGGTACCAGAAAAGGAGACAAAAATTTTCATTAGCGCGTTGTATCGTCTTATCAGTGCTTAAAACTGTGAGAGCTGAAGTGATTAGAGTATTAACAAGACAACATAGATAAATAGGAAAAGGGTTTTAAAAAAAAGGTAGATTTTGGTGTGATGAGTGTGCTGTCTACGACGAGATAAGCATGCTATCGATATTGATAAACTAGTATTCGTTTTAAGCTGAACATAATGGCCGACATACGAAGTACATTTATAAACAAATGCTAAAACACGCATGCGCACACGTGCATCTCCTTCCCCCCCTCCTCATTCTTCTTCTTCTTCTTCTGCTGCTGCTTTTAAATGCCTTGTCACTTCAGGACGTGAGCGATCATGGCTTTCCTCAACGTCCTTATACTTCGTAGCTCTTTGTCTTTTTACTATCCCTTCCACTTCCTAACATCCACTCACAGGTAGGTAAACCGCTGACCACCACGTCCCATCTGCCTTCGATATGCCTTATGAGTGTCAAACTTACCAAACCTACTTTTCTCAGTATATATCTTTGTAACTTGAACTGTCTCTTTCTGATTCTAAATAAGTGTGCTTCTTGTATCCACTTTCCTTCAAACTTGTTTTTTGCTTACACACTCTGTCAATGCTGGTCACAACATTCTTCTGTAGAACCACTGTACTTGCTGAAATTGCTTGGTTTGGTTTGGTTTGATTTAATTTCGTTTGATTTACGGCATATCAAGCTCAATGGGTTATTTAATGATGACAATGTTTTTTTACGATATTCTTTGTAAGAAATCTGTTTTTAGATCAGGTTTCTTTGCCGTATTTTTGTAAAGAGCGTTTTTTCGCGAGTCAGATTTCGTCGTTTCGTCTTTTGTATGGCCTGACTGTAAGGCGCTGCACAACGGCTAAATTGATAGCAGACTGATAGAGATAGTAGAAGAGAGAGAGAGAAAGAGAGAGAGAGAGAAGAAAAAAAAGAGACATAAAGCCCAAGTGAAAGTGCGACAAAGAGAAATAAAGTGAAAAGAAAAGAGTAAGAAAGTAAATGCGGTTTGGTTTGGTTTGGTTTGGTTTACGGCATATCAAAATGCCGACAAGATTTTTTATTGCTGCTAATATATATATATATATATATATATATATATATATATATATATATATATATATTTCTTTTTCAAAAATGTATTGCTGATATTTTTTTTCAAAAATGCATTACTCGTATTTTTTAAAAAAATGTATTGCTGGCAATATTCTTTTTAAAAAAAGTATTGCTGATAATAATTTTTCTTTAAAAATTCATTGCTGGTAATAATTTTTTCTTTAAAAATTCATTGTTGGCAATAATTTTTTCTTTAAAAATTCATTGCTGGTAATTATTTTTTCTTTAAAAATTCATTTCTGACAATAATATTTTCTTTAAATATTCATTGCTGATAATAATTTTATCTTTAAATATTCATTGCTGATAATATTTTTTTATAAAAATATATCGCTGGTAATAAAACCTATTTGTACACATTTTGACCCCACTTTGGGGTTTAACTATTTGCCCATAGATGGGACCCTAACAGGTGCTACCACCCCGGATCAGGTTGAACCTTGGAACACCAACAATTAAGAGGTTGTTCCACGCTACTCAAAACCTCATGATCAAAGGCCTTGTTGTCGGATGTAGTTTATCGTCTTACCCAGGACGCGGATGCAGTTTATCATATGGACTGAAATTGTATCTTTTACTTAGAAAAAAAATCTAATTTTAAATTGTTTTCTTAAAGAAATGCAGGGTGTCCGCAAATTTTTTGCCTATAGTGTATATTATATACGCCAAGTGTGTTAGTCCGTAAATTTTGAAGGTAGTTAAGGAAAGAGAGAGACAAAAACTAGGTATATATAGTCGCTATCAAGAGGAAGTGCCAAGGTATGAACTATGAATTGAATGTGTTAAAATCAAACAAGTACCGAAGTTTACATATCTTGGGGCTGTTTTAATAGAGAAGGGAAAATATAGCACCGAAATCCGAACTCTTATCAGAATAACGAAAGATGCCTTTCAAAAGCTAAGCAAAGAACTAAGAAAAGAGAAAAAAATCGTTAGAAACCAAGAAAATGGTGGTGAACGGTTATGTAATATCAATCTTCCTATTTCATTCCAACCATGAAAGCCTGGTTCAAATCTCACCATGTTCGCATGTCACGGAGGTGACTTCTAAATACTATCCGTCTGGAGAGGCGATCTCAGCCTGTGACACCTTTGGTAAATATCTGAAAAAGACACAAATCCTTGTAATCAAAATTTTAATTGTTCGCCGATGGTTGTGCTAGCACGAAGTCACAAGGCCTGCTCGGTCTCACGTTGACGGCTGACCTGAGATGGAACAAATACATTGAGTCAATTGCTTCGTCCACCGCAAGGAAAGTTGGCTCACTGTGCCGCGCCAGGAAATTTTTCTCCCCGGAATCGATCCTCCAGATCTACAAATCAACAATTCGCCCTTGCATGGAGTATTGCTGCCATATATGGTCTGGAGTCCCTTCTGTTTGCCTCTGGGTTCTTGATTGGCTCCAGAGGCGGATACGCAATATAATTGGTCCTGCTCTGGCATCTCGTCTACAGTCGCACTCTCACAGACACGCCGTCGCCTCTCTCTGTCTGTTTTACAAATACTTTCATGCTCCGAGGAGTTGCATTTGCTGGTTCCCAGACTTCATGAGTTCAAGCGCCCGACAAGGCTCGCATCTTCACTGTCGAAACTCCTAAATGTAGCCGTCTCTTCTATTCCAATAGCTTCATGTCTCGCACCTCTCGCCTGTGGAACTCCCTTCCCTATTCTAGTTTCCCTGAGAGGTATAATCTCCAACTATTCAAATGTAATGTCAATCGACATCTCCAGTTGCCTTGAACTATCCACTACCCTTCTCCTCATCCTTTCCCCTATCACTCCTATCTGATCTTGCTCCAAATTTTCTGTAACCCCTTGCGTCCTAGTGGCTTCCCGCCTTGCTTTGGGTGAAACGCTTAAAAAAAAAAGTCATTGTGACCAAGGCTTTGAGCGTATTGACACAAATGTACCTGAGCAGACGTCTTCAACAGGGATTGGCTGGCTGACCTGGCAGATAGACATACTCGGATACGAACGGCCAGTCGTTATATGGCTGTGAATACTGGTCAATTTCCTCACGAGGGAAGAGGAGACTTGAGGCAAAAAAAGGTGTGGTTCTACAGAAGGATGCTGAGAAAATGATTGATGGGACATGTGATCAACTGGGAAGTTTTAAGGATAATCAAAACAAGACACTAATACTTAGAATCAGAACCAACATTTTGAAATTTATATAGCACGTAACGGCAAAAAATGGCGTAGAGAATTTAATAAAGCCATTGAAGCAGGGAAGGCGGAGAGTGAGCTATTTAACGAGATTATACAAATAGGCGGAATGAAGGGGACTAGCAGGGATTGTGAAAGCTAAAAGTTTTTTTTTTACAAGCCAAATCTTATTACAAAACAATTAATCACAACTGTGCTTTAATATTTTGTTCATGAAGACATTAAAGTCATCAGATTTTGTAAATCTATATAAAGATACGTAATGCCTGTTTAAACTTCTGAACTATAAAAACAAGAATTTACGCTTAGCTTGTCATTTTATATCTCTTGAAAGTATTCATCTTTGAATAAGTGAATACGTTTGAGATTAACTCTTCAGGATTTCTCAAGTAGTCCCTGAATGAAGTGAGAATTTAAGGCAGTCGATATATCTCAATGGAGAATTTGATGTTAATTGGGAGTTACAGAATAAATTGATGTTAAATGTAGATGATAGGCCAAGAGAAAGGAAAGTCAATATATTCCGAGTAATCAAACCCTTGGAAAGTCGGAAAGGATGATGGAGTGGGTTGGAGAAGTGTTAGAAAGATTGAAAAAGAAATGTTTTAAAGATGGTAGAAAAAAAACGAGAGCAAGCAAAGGGGAAAAAATCTACCATCTACGCTTTCAATCTTGCCGTATTCGGAGAGCTGAGTTCCAATTCCCGTCGGGGTCCTTGTATTCACCTATGCGCAAAAATACACCTTTTCTCCCTAGTTATGTGTTAATAGCTATGTGTTAGTAGAACTTGTATCAATAAAAATCATTTTTATCTCCCCCCACCAAAAATCTTACGATTCAAAAATTCTTTGTGGCTTTAGATAACATGCAATAGGTTGATAAGCCGTAAAAAAAAACAAATCAGTCAATCCTGTTGTCTCATCGTCTTGATCTTTGTTGCAATATTTATCACGTTTCAGCCGTTGTACGCTCCGGCCTTCTTTATGTGGTTGGAATGTCAAACTGAACCCTTTATTTCGCTAGCTGGGGTAGGCTGTTCTAGTTCCACGTGCCATGTCTAATCGATGTCATTTATCAGTTATATCCTGCTGATTCCCCTCTCCAAAGTTTCCACCCCTTTAACCAGGTATTGGATTCACATTCTTTTGGTCCTGTCACTGGATCTAATTAACGCTTTTATCCACTGTGCCATGTGTCATTGAAGATATCTGTGTATGAATTTCTTGGACTTATAAACTTAATGTCTTCAGCAACCATTTTTACTAGTGCTCATATTGCAATTTCTGCTGTTATCATTGCATGTTTTTTTATCAGAGATCATATTGCAATTTTCGTTGTTATTATTGCTTTTTGTGGAACTCCTTATAACTGGTTCCCATATTGTATGCATTTCTATGCTTAGTCGGCTCAGGAGATTTTTGTCGCCTCGCATATATGCTGATTCGTTAGTTTACGAATTTTCCAACGATGTTCTTTGTCTATGGTTTCAACCTGATGACACAGAGTGCAGGGATCCCCCTTTTCTCTCTCACCAGACAGTACTTCAATTTCAACTCCCACCATCCATACAATATAAAGAAAGTGATCATCCACTGCAAACGTCATAAGTGGCGACCCTCCAACGTTAGATAAAGAATTGGTCAGTATAAGCAGTACCCTACAATGTAACAACTATCCTGGGTAGATGGTAGCAGCCCCAATAAACTGGGATAGGCAGGTATAAGAGGAGGACAACAACACTCAGAAACCAGTGTCTTCCTTACGTGAAGGAGTTATCGGAGAAAACACAAAGGATCTGCGGTCCATAACATCAGGAGACACATCGCAGATGCCTCTCCCAAGTAAGACCCTCCCCCCATAGAGAAGAACATGACTAAAGACCGTGTGTACGCCATCCCGTGCAGCTACTGAAAGAAATATAAAGGGGACACAGGCCGCCCCCTTAAGGTAAGGCTTCAAAACACCAAAAATTTGTAAGACAAGGGGAAGTGGAAAAATCAGGCGTGGCTGACCACATATGAAGATATTAGGTTTATAAATGATAGAAATTCATAGAGATATCCTCAATTACATATGGCACAGTGGATAAAGGCGTTAATTAGATCCAGTGACTGGACCCAAAGAGTTCAATACTCGGTTAAAGCAATGGAGAACTTGGAGAGGGAAATTAACAGGAGATCAATGATAACTAACATCCATTAAACATGGCAAGTGGCACTAGAACAGTCTAAGTGAGCGAAATAAGGAGTTCAGTTCGACATTCCAAACACCTGAAGAAGGCCGGAGCGTACAACGGCCGAAACGTTGTGATAAATATTGCGACAAAGATAAGGATAATAGTCCGAACAATGTAAATAGTGTACATGATACCTCATCTCAGAAATATAGACAGATACTGAAAGGCCGAAACGTTGTAATAAATATGGCGACAAAGATAAGGATAATAGTCCGAATAATGTAAATAGTGTACATAATACCTCATCTCAGAAATATAGACAGATAATGAAGGGCCGAAACGTTGTAATAAATATGGCGACAAAGATGAGGACAATAGTCCGAATAATGTAAATAGTGTACATAATACCTCATCTCAGAAATATAGACAGATACTGAAAGGCCGAAACGTTGTAATAAATATGGCGACAAAGATAAGGATAATAGTCCGAATAATGTAAATAGTGTACATAATACCTCATCTCAGAAATATAGACAGATACTGAAAGGCCGAAACGTTGTAATAAATATGGTGACAAAGATAAGGATAATAGTCCGAATAATGTAAATAGTGTACATAATACCTCATCTCAGAAATATAGACAGATACTGAAAGGACGAAACGTTGTAATAAATATGGCGACAACGATAAGGATAATAGTCCGAATAATGTAAATAGTGTACATAATACCTCATCTCAGAAATATAGACAGATACTGAAAGGCCGAAACGTTGTAATAAATATGGCGACAAAGATAAGGATAATAGTCCGAATAATGTAAATAGTGTACATAATACCTCATCTCAGAAATATAGACAGATACTGAAAGGCCGAAACGTTGTAATAAATATGGCGACAAAGATGAGGACAATAGTCCGAATAATGTAAATAGTGTACATAATACGTCATCTCAGCAATATAGACAGATACTGAAAGGCCGAAACGTTGTAATAAATATGGCGACAAAGATAAGGATAATAGTCCGAATAATGTAAATAGTGTACATAATACCTCATCTCAGCAATATAGACAGATACTGAAAGGCCGAAACGTTGTAATAAATATGGCGACAAAGATGAGGACAATAGTCCGAATAATGTAAATAGTGTACATAATACGTCATCTCAGCAATATAGACGGATACTGAAAGGCCGAAACGTTGTAATAAATATGGCGACAAAGATAAGGATAATAGTCCGAATAATGTAAATAGTGTATATAATACCTCATCTCAGCAATATAGACAGATACTAAAAGGCGGAAACGTTGTAATAAATATGGCGACAAAGATGAGGACAATAGTCCAAATAATGTAAATATTTTACATAATACCTCATCTCAGAAATATAGACACATACTGAAAGGCCGAAACGTTGTAATAAATATGGCGACAAAGATGAGGACAATAGTCCGAATAATGTAAATAGTGTACATAATACCTCATCTCAGAAATATAGACAGATACTGAAGTGCCGAATCGTTGTAATAAATATGGCGACAAAGATGAGGACAATAGTCCGAATAATGTAAATAGTGTACATAATACCTCATCTCAGAAATATAGACAGATGCTGAAAGGCCGAAACGTTGTAATAAATATGGCGACAAAGATGAGGACAATAGTCCGAATAATGTAAATAGTGTACATAATAACTAATTTCAGAAATATAGACAGATGCTGAAAGGCCGAAACGTTGTAATAAATATGGCGAGAAAGATGAGGACAATAGTCCGAATAATGTAAATAGTGTACATAATACCTCATCTCAGCAATATAGACAGATACTGAAAGGCCGAAACGTTGTAATAAATATGGCAACAAAGATGAGGACAATAGTCCGAATAATGTAAATAATGTACATAATACCTCATCTCAGGAATATAGACAGATACTGAAAGGCCGAAACGTTGTAATAAATATGGCGACAAAGATGAGGACAATAGTCTGAATAATGTAAATAGTGTACATAATAACTAATTTCAGAAATATAGACAGATGCTGAAAGGCCGAAACGTTGTAATAAATATGGCGACAAAGATGAGGACAATAGTCCGAATAATGTAAATAGTGTACATAATAACTAATTTCAGAAATATAGACAGATGCTGAAAGGCCGAAACGTTGTAATAAATATGGCGACAAAGTTGAGGACAATAGTCCGAATAATGTAAATAGTGTACATAATAACTAATTTCAGAAATATAGACAGATGCTGAAAGGCCGAAACGTTGTAATAAATATGGCGACAAAGATGATGACAATAGTCCGAATAATGTAAATAGTGTATATAATAACTAATTTCAGAAATATAGACAGATGCTGAAAGGCCGAAACGTTGTAATAAATATGGCGACAAAGATGAGGACAATAGTCCGAATAATGTAAATAGTGTACATAATAACTAATTTCAGAAATATAGACAGATGCTGAAAGGCCGAAACATTGTCTTAAATATGGCGACAAAGATGAGGACAATAGTCCGAATAATGTAAATAGTGTACATAATAACTAATTTCAGAAATATAGACAGATGCTGAAAGGCCGAAACGTTGTAATAAATATGGCGACAAAGATGAGGACAATAGTCCGAATAATGTAAATAGTGTACATAATAACTAATTTCAGAAATATAGACAGATTCTGAAAGGCCGAAACGTTGTAATAAATATGGCGAGAAAGATGAGGACAATAGTCCGAATAATGTAAATAGTGTACATAATACGTCATCTCAGCAATATAGACAGATATTGAAATTCTAGCTGCTATTCCTTTCATTTGACGCAGATTAAAAGGTAAAGCATTTTCTAAAACACTGTATTATTTCTTCTATTTTTTAGTCACGGTTTCCACAACGTGTGATTTTGTCCTTGAAGCGATTCCTTCCATCGATGCCTGTTGCTTCCATGACGGCAAAATGATCAAATTTTAAATCTAAATTGTTTCTTGATTTCCAAAACATATATTTTAAAAAAGATATTCACTTTAAATATAGAAGGGTTGATTAAAATGAGCTCAAAGCGCCAGACTTTTCGGCTTATACTCTTTTCCTCTTATTCAAGGATTGTTGCCAGACACAAGGTGAAATTAAGCCTCGCCATACAGATGTTCATTTTAATTCAGATGATGTGCGTGTGTATATCTTAATCCAATGGCCGACAAAACATTTCTACAAATTAAAAATAATAATAAATTAAATGTATTCATTATGGAATAATTGCCGAAAAAAGGTGATAAAATTTTATAAATAAAATTTAGATACGATAAGATAAAAATATTGTTTAGAATCTATGATGTTCACAGCAATAGTCATCGGTGAGATGAATTTACATTGAATTCCATCTGAGATTAGATCCTATTCACCAATTTCTGAAAACAAATATTTCCTCGAGCAATCATAGATGCACTAGCTAAACCAGGCGTTCTCAATCGTCAAGAATTCTTCAACCAAAGGTGAAACATTGGGAAAACCGAGAACACAGATCGGCGTGTTTAAACTATAGCAGTATTGATTCTTCTGCAAAATAATTCGGCATTGTACCTTACGAATAAGACAATTTATGAAGTACGGAAGAACATTCTAGTATATGTTAAAGAAAAAAAAATGAAATGTATAGGCAATAAAATGACAGGAACCACTTGTCTCAGCCTTTTAATTCCTTATCTTTCACCGTTTCAGGCATTACCAAGAACCTTGTCTTGTCTGTGTGAACGGCAACATTTCGTTGGCTTCTACACGCGCATGCACCCGTTGGATCATTGACTGGCGGACCCTTTCAAATTCTCTCACACTGTGTCGAATGATTTCGCAGACCCTATGACACGTTGATGAATCGTCTCTGCATTATTAATATCTGCGGCATAAACCAATGTTTTAGGTGGCCCCACAGATAAAAATCCAAAGGATTGAGTTCAGGAAAATGTGCAGACCATGAAACCGGTCCTCCACTACCTAACCATCTTTCATGTTAGATGTTACCCAGGACAAATGTGACCAAAATGTGCTTAGACTGTGAGGGAAAACCAACGGAACGGCAGTTTGTGCAACAAACCACCGGTTAACGTTCGCCAATGATGAGTGATCAGATGGCGAAAGACACTGCATACTTTGCAAACGATACGGATACAGGAACCTCTCTTGAAGTACCCTTCATATGGTACTATAATATGTACGACATGTTAGGGCCATGTGGTGTATGTTGATACAGTGGTTGGACAAAATAATTGCAACAGTTGCAAAATCCACTCCTATATTTCAAAGACCTATTATATTAAGAACTTTAACTAAAACTTCGTAATTGCAGGTTATATCTGTTGTAAATACGTTTATTTATCTAATTTACTGTCTTTGTCTTATTTATTTTTAGAATTTATTAAAATTTAAGCTAAATGCGTGACCTCTCCGAGTTCGAAAAAGAGCAAATTGTTGGAGCTCGCATGGCAGAAGCCTCGATCACTAAGGTTGCTGAACTGTTTGGTTTTTCAAGAGCTACCATATTAAGAATACTGATGCAATTCTAGAAACAGGGCAAGACCTCTAGCAACCGTAGCAATTCGGGCCGGACTTGCAAACTTACTGACAGGGACTGATGTGCATTGAAACGCAATGTGGCAAAAAATCATCAGACAAATGCGGCCAAAGTGACTGCTGAGTTGAATAACCATCTGAATCGTTCAGTTTCTACTAAAACTGTTCACCGTGAGCTCCATAAGGCTGCATATTCTGGAAGAGCCGCTGTGAGGAAACCTCTTCTCTCCACTCGCAACATTCAAAAGAGGTTGAAGTGGTGCAGAGATCACGATGCCTGGTCTGCAGACCAAAGGAAACAAGTCATATTCTCAAACAAGTCCAGTTTTTTTCTCTTTTCCCAACTTCATGGTGAGTTTATATGTGGAGGCAGCCCAAAGAAGCTTACAAACCTGACTACCTTCTTCCAACAGTGAAGGTGGATCAGTGATAGTTTGGGTTGCCATATCATGGAAATGTCTCAGTCCAATAGTAGCCCTGCATGGTGGAATCAACAGCAAAGTTTACCTGAACATTTTGGGAGATCATGTTCATCCAATGGCCAAGACTTTATTCCCTGATGGTGACTGCATCTTCCAAGACGATTATACTCCAATACATACCGCTCGAGTGGTTAAGAATTGGTATGAAGAGCATGAAAGTGAGCTAGAACACATGGAGTTGCCTCCCCAATCTCAAGATATCAATATTATTGAACATTTTTGGTGCATTTTGGAGCATATATATATATATATATGTATATATGTGTGTGTGTGTGTGTGTGTGTGTGTGTGTGTGTGTGTGTGTGTGTGTGTGTAAAAGTGAACATTGAAGTCAACACTCAGAGACGACAGGCTGTTTCATGCTGGACCCAATCCTCAGGACGCGAATGCTAGATTTTTCTTCAGATATTTATATATATGGGTCAGTGGTGCATTGTGGGTACATAGTGTGACTTTCCAGGTCAGTCTATAATACTTTGATTTGCTCCATGGTAAGGATTGCCATTGTGTTTGTGCAGCGTTACATTTTTCGTACGCCCCCTTGAAGTAACGTCCATTTCAGACAATAGCCGAAGGAAAAATAATCGACAGTCGAGACAGTAATGTCTTGGCAGGATAAAAATCTAACGTAATCACGGATGACGCAATATATTTCAAGGCCAAACAAATTTCATCATACACCCTGAAAATATATTCATATTACTGTATACCACTGCAAATGACTTAATTTGAGTAAAAAATAGAAAAGTGGATCTGACCGTATAGCGAAAGAAGGAAATTAAAGTGGTTGTTTCAATTAATTTGTACAAATGGGTATATTATAATTACTATAAAATCATACTTAGTGTCATCATTTGTCTATTTTTATAAATCAGATGCTGGCATATATGTAAATTAAATGTAAAAGACATATTAAACCACACATGTAAATAAATATTCTGTACATTTTCTCAGTCAGTAATTACACATTTGATTACCCTGAATTATGAGTCAACCAATGAAAGTAGAATCAAATTACAATGTTATGAAACCGCATTAAAATTATTCTATAATCTCTTCTCTCCGACAGTGTTGATCATATTGCATTTCAGAGATTCTACTATATTGTAACGGAGACTAACGCTCAATCATATTCTTGTAAATAGGGAAAACTCCCGATGGCTTCCATGGACTTTGGAAACATCTATCCTTCAGGCAACTGTTAAACAGCTTTAACAAGATTGGAGTTAGCTCTAAGGTTCTTAAGAACAACTTCAGTGATTTTATCCAGACTAATCGAGGATTAGTCTGGAAACATCCTCGGCTATAATAGAAATATCCAAATGTTTGTGCACCGTGAGGGGGTGGGGGTGACGTTAGGTAAGGAATGGTTCTTGTCGTCTAATGTGAAGTCAGATGCGAAGTTTATTGCAACGGGGTTGGGATAACCTCAAGTCCGTTTTCATGGAAGGTATACCGACATTTTTTCCTCTATTGTGATTTAAGTTTGCAACTTTCCAGGACTGGCAGTATTCAAGCTTTTTGCTTTTAAATTTTGCGTTTTCGATGGCTCTCTTGCAATAGTTGCCAGCAGTTCTGAATGAGGCAAGAATTCTCTTTGATATAGTATGGGCCAATGGGCACTGGGCCGAGAGGTTAGAACGTTGGCATTCTGACAATAAGACCCGGGTTCAAAATTCACCATAGTCGATTTGTCGGTGAGGAGACTTCCTGATGTCATTGGTCTGCAGGGGTTGATCCTAGCGTGCAGCACCTTTGGAAAGTGGCTGAAAACCATACCACGGGTTGACCTAAACCTTTTTAGTGAAATTTTGTAGACGCAATACGTCGGTAACTGTCCTAGCACGAAGTCACAAGTCATCGTGGCTGAGGGCTTGAGCATGCTGGTCTTGTTCAAATTGTCGATCACGCTAGATAACACGCTCTTTCCAGGGAACTGTAATTAAGGTCTGCTCAGCATAGTTGCTGTATAAACCACAGGTGGGCTCTGGGCGTGTTGAATAAACACAAATGCGCCGGAACAGGAGTCTGCAATAGTGATTGTCTAGCCGCCATTGTAGATATGTATCCGCGAATACGAGTGACCAGCTATACATATATACATATTAGTGGTTACGGGGAGCTTTGGCCGCAGTATATTCAGGCGTGAACAAAGATTGGCTATTAAATTTTACAGGTTTATTTTCTAAGGCATAAATCTTTCCATATCGGAAAGAATCCATTCAGAAATGACGGAGGTTGTTCTGGAATCTTCATTCTTTAAAGAAAGCTAAGAGAGGTGGTTCTACAATCGTAGCGTTGAGGCTGTCCCAATCACCTTTTTGTATCATTAGATGTTCTATGAAATGTCATGTCTGAAGATGCCGTTGGTGTGGTATCAATCATCACAATGATTAGTGAGTACCCGAGGGTGGACGTATTTCAACGGAACAATGATCAGGACAGGAAGCGAGGAAGACGTCTAAAATGTTTGTATGATGCCATGCAATATCGTGATCACGAGTAGGCTAATCTACAATCAGTGTCGTAAGCGATTTTCCTTCTTTGCCCATTATTTGAGTGCGGTAATCACTCCTTGTGATAAATAACGAAATCGCTACAAATATGAATTGTAGCTCAGGGTTGACTGGGGATTAAAACTTTAATATTCGCAATTCTGTCAAAAATGTCAATACTTTCACTCTGAGTGCGATAGGCGAAGGACCTGATATGAACGAAGGTCAGCCTAAAGAATATGAGTGAAAAGCCAGGGTGCCCATTTTTGGGGATCTCTGCTACAGTGGAACCTATAGTTGATATAAGCCACAATGCTATGACGATGGTTTAAAGCGTTATCTTTTGTGGGTAGGGTTGAGTAGCCCGGAATTGTGAATTCTTGAACGGGATGAGTTTCAGATAATCAGACCAGACCTTAGTTACAGTTTCCGGAAAAAACCGTGTTATCTAGCGTGATCGACGATTTGAACAAGGCCGGCACGATCAATCCCTAAGCCACGATGATTTGTGACTTCGTACTAGCACAGCTATCCACGTATTCCGTCTACACAATTTCACTCACAAGGCTTAGGTCAACCCGTGGTTTGGTTTTCAGGCACTTTTCAAAGGTGCTGCACGCTGAGATCGACCCCTCTAGTCCGATAACATCAGGAAGTCTCTTGAAGATGTAAAGAGGCAGTTGACATTTCTAGAATACATGATGTGAAGAAAAGGATAGGAAAATTCAACACAAACAGGATATACTGAGGCAGAAGGAAACAGTAAATAACCTACCTAACGATTTGGTATGAATGGCTTCTTTTCTGTCTCTTGTTCCTTCATGGCGTTGGCTACCATGGCTCTCCACAATTTTATATCCTTCGTAGCTCTTAATATCTCTCCGTTCCGCCACGCATTTCCTCAAGCTCGCATTATCTTCAATCTGTTCTGCGTGTATCAAATTTTCCATTCCTCTTTCCTCATTATGTGACCTAGAAACTTAAATTGTTTCAACCTGATGTTAATTATAAGTGTCTTTTTTTGTTTTCATTTTCTCCAAAAACTTTGTCGTTGCTCACATGTTTGGTCGAGAGTATTCTCAGCATCCTTCTGTAGAACCACATTTCTGTTGCTGCAGGTTTCTTGCTCAACTGTGGGGGGGGGATTTTCCTGTATTCCCTGCCATATAGAAGGATTATTATTGCATAACATTTCAGCATTATTTTCTTGGTTTCTAACGAAATTTCTTAATATTTTTTATTAGCTTTTAGAAGGCATCTTTTGCTATCCGAATGGGCCTTTGGATTTCACTTGTCGAACTTTCCATCCTCTGTTAAAACATGTCCCAGATATGTGTCTATTTCTGAGATGAGGTAATGTAATTAGTTACATCATTTATATTGTTTGGACTGCTGTCCTCATCTTTATTGTAATGTTCACGACGTTTCGGCCGTTTTATGCTCCGGCCGTCTTCGGTGATTAAAATTTCGAACTGAACCCTTTATGTCGTCCACCGGGGTTGATTGTTCTAGTTCTACGTGCCATGCCTTTTCCCGATGTCCCAGATATCTCCTTCAACTCAACGCACCAAGTTTTTGTTCGCCAGTGCAGTAGCCATGTATTGAACTCAAAATATGGGAACCAGTAATACGGAGTGCCAAAAAAAAAAACAATAATAAAAACAAAAATTGCAATATGAGCTCTGGTAAAAATGATTACTGAGATATTAGGTTTATAAGTCCCAAAAGTTCATGCACAAATGTCTTCAAGGACACATGGCGCACTATATAAAAACGTTGGTTGAATCCAGCCACTTGACCCACAGAATTATGAATGTAAATAATGTCCCAGATATTTAAATTGTTGTACTTATTTGATTTTGGTAACTGCAATTTATAATTTGCACGTTGAGCATACATTTTGTCTTCTTGCAATTGATGTTTAGTCCTTTCTTATGCTTTCCTTCACTTCCTTCTATAGGAGTTGTGTTGAAGAGAGAGGTCGGAAATTAGAATAATTATTTCTATGGCTGGAATACGATTTAAAATAATCGAATTTAAGGACTAGCTTTTACGTAAGTTGTTAATGAGACTTCAAAACTATAAGTGGTTGCTAGAAAAAGTTTTAATGATACTTTTTCTAAGGTGATTACTTTATATCAATCATACTTGCAGAAAAGGATAAATTGCTGGAAGGGGAATAAAAAAACTGTGTCGCCGTCATTAATACAACAATTAGAACATCCCCTCATCCTAAAAACAGTCTTAATTACAATAGATCAGCAGATGAGGCTTAAGGGTTAAAACCATAATAAAATAAATATAAACTAATGAAAGGCTCGAGAGATACTCAAGGTGTTGCATAGCCCCCTCGCGAGGGGTGGGTTTATCTTGGCTTCTCTCGGCCGACTACCTTTAATTGTTTTCGTTCAGCAATGAAAGACTTCAAACACAGAGAAGTTTAACTTCCATTACTCATATCGATATGTATGTTATCTAACTATCCATTGGGTGTCGTCCCTCACTAGGAAGCCGTTTCAGGCATGAAAGAGAACAAGCCTACATTGCTGGAGGAGTAAGAACCAATTTCTGAAACCTTTCTCCTATCTATCTTGCCCACGCTAGCTCAGCCAATCAAAATCGACTTCCTTATTGTGGCTCACATCTGACCTCGAATGTCAACCTACGGATGTCGAAGCCGAGATACACTTCCCCTAATAATAATAATAATAATAATAATAATAAAAGAAAAGGCAGTAGGAAGTGTGGATAAGGAGTAACGAATGACCTAATTCCATGAGGTGGCAGATCTTCTGTTTAGCTGTCTTACTAGTACTTCCTTCTTTTATTTGGAACACAGAAGTTATACAGGTGATTTTACACCGTTATGTTATTTTGAAATATGTCGAATTTTCTCTGCGGTCGAGTGATAGGATACTAGACTCAGTGACTATTACTACGGTATTAAGTCCGACCAACACTCGACGCTCCGCACTTGTGACCTTGTACCAAACTAATCTGAGTGTTGTATCCGGAACAAAGGAAACGGAAGCACCATTTCAGCTATTGTTCAGAAATAGAAGTACCGTGTCGGCCATATTTTTTATGTGTTAATAAAAGAGCTAGAGATTGCTTCGGTGGACAGAAGGCTTAAGTCGAAACTGCGTTGGCGTTGTTACTACAGACCCCCTCTTGCCAAGTTTTGACAATAAGCTTTCTCAATACCCATAATTAATGAGCAATGTCTTTTCAGGAAGTGTACGATCATGGCACACTTCCTTTCACTTTTAGCTGTTAGTAACGGTTGCCTTTTTAACATCTCTCCCACTCCGCCTCGACATTCATTCACACAATTTGGTTAAGTAGGTTCAATGTTTTCTCCTACTGCTTCTTTTTTCCTTTGATATGTTCAGTGAGTTTCAAAATCTCCAAGCCTTCTTTTCTCATTATGCCCCCCAGAAATGTCAGCTGATTATTTCTGACTCTAAATATAAACGTCATTTTTCTCTACGTCTTCCTTAAGATGTTCTCGTTGCTTACACGCTCCGTACAGCATCCTTCTGTAGAACCACATTTCTGCTGTCTCCAGTTTTCTATGTGTCTGTGAATAAACTGGCCAGCATTCACTGCCAAAAAGAATTCCACTGTCTGTGATGGACGTTACTCCAAGGAAGCGTGCGAAAATTGTAACACTGTACGAACAGACTGTTATGCCTTACCAGTGAGCAAGTCAAATTACTATAGACTGGCCCGGAAACTGCCCTGATTTAAATCCAATCGAGAATCTGTGGTCAATCTGCAAAAACGACTTTGTGGAATGGACATACCAATTATTACATGTGCATTGAGGCATGTTACATTGGAAAAATACGAAAAAGTAAATAATAACGGAATTGTTCGTTTTGTTTCAATTAATTTGCACAATGGCGTAGTTTCATTTACTTCCCAAAATTGCAGTTCGATAGGATCGTCCGCTTAAATGCGATTGAAAATAATTGCTGCGACAAAGTGCTGTGCAGCAAATTGCTACTACAACACTCATATAAAAATTATAGTTTCGTTGAACGCTTATCAATTTATTGTTTGATCGGTTGCTTTTGTTTAGAGGCATAGCAACATCTATGGGTTATTTAATAACGAAATCTAAATATTTTGAACACAATTTTATGGCTTTAACTAGGTAAACTCTATTGTTGGTCATTTTACTATAAATATGTATTGTTGGACAATTTTTATATAAAAATGTATTTCTAGTATTATATTTTCATAATGTTTGTTTTGTTTAAGGGAGTCACTATTTTCCCATTGCTGGGACCCTAAGTGTCAGAGTGGACCTGGGAACAACAGCATTTAAGAGATTATTCCACGATCCTCAAAACCTCCAGATCAGAGGTCTTGCTACCGGATGTAGTTTACCATTATACCCAGAAGTAGAATGCTTATCTTCTCTTATTGTAGGAAAAATAAATAACTTACTAAAATATTTCTAAAAAGCTTAAATAGAATAAAATAAAAATAAAAAATTGAAAAAAAAAATGACTCCGGGCGATTTTTTACCAGCGTCGGGGAAATGATTCGAAATGTCTCTCTTCGAATAGCGACCGACAAAACGCTAGTTTTCGCCTGAATGACGCAAGTCAAAATATCAACTATCAATTTGCTTACACATGGTAGCACCGTTGTGCTTAAAATCATCAAATAGAAAACGAAACGATAATCGACTTCTCCGATGGCTTTACTATCGTCTTTAATAGTATCATTATTTTCAACGTCTCCATCTTGTGCTTAAAAAAGAAACCAAACGAAGAACATTGATTTTTTTTCCTCTTTATAATCAGTTCACGTTCCTGATTCGGAGCCTGTAATTTCGAAACCTTCCTTATTCCCAATCAAACGCGTGATTGGAATTTAGATTCTTGAAAGTGATGGGGGTTTATTCCTTTTCATTTTCCAGTGTGCATAGGATTCAAGGCTATCTATATGCAAGGATTACTTTGTGGACAGCAGCCGCAATTGCCTTTTACATAATACTTCTTTCTCTTATGTCTTTTAGTATTATATTAAATGTTTGGAATATAAGCTCATAACATCTTCAAATGCTATCTCTGTTTTACTTAACTCATTCTTTAGGTTATTAAAACTAGGAACATAATAAAAGTAGGGACGTAATAAAAGTAGGGACATAATAAAAGTCGGGACATAATAAATGTAGTAACATAATAAAAGTAGGGACATAATAAATGTGGTAACATAAAAAAGTAGGGACATAATAAAAGTAGGAACATAATAAAAGTAGTAACATAATAAAAGTAGGGACATAATAAATTTAAGGAACACTAACGAGTGAAAAATAATCAAGGAAATTGTTTAAGCCAATAGGAAATTATTAATCTTGAGTATTTGTCAGAAATTACCGATGAAATTAATCTTCAAAATCTTATTCTACCGACAATTAAAGGTAGCTTCGAGTGAATGAATTATGTGTGTCTTAGAGAGTACATTCATTTTACGAACCACGTTCTCTGACACTACAAAATCACAAAGAACTGTACTAAATAACAGAAACTATATCTGTTGAGTATTTTTAACAACTAAAATGGATCGTAAACGCAACTGGAACAGAAAATTATGACATAATCAGGTATATCTAAGAAGACGATTGTTTTTAAGGCAGCTTTTCCTCGACAAATCAAAAGCATGGGCAAAAGAAAAAGAAGAAATGGGAGGAAAAAAGGCCCAGACGAATTTGACGTCAAAGTCTCAAGCAAAACAAAATCTCGTAGATATTTCGTTAGTTTTTTTTTATTATGCAAGAAGGAAGCTATCATCTGATTAGTAATAATAGCAGTTTTGGTATCCTTAACAAGGTAAATGTAACATATAACTCATGTAGAATGTAAGCGAAAATCAATTTTAGAAATTGCTTACACGAGCGTCTGCTGCACTGTAAGATGGTTTGGCAGACTTCAATGCTCTTTGAACTCTCTACAAATAAGGGAAACGAAAGAAATACTGTACGTAAGTGATTATCTTTTGAACGAAATAATTAAGTCTCAATTTTTTCAAGAGTTTAGAAAATGGATGAATTTTTCTTGACCACAAAATTCAACACTCACTCTGATAAATAATTTAATTACTGGAAACTGCTTACTTTTTACAAGGTCCTCGCCCTATCATTACACTGTAGGATAATATATACGCATGCGCGTAAAGATTTCACCGTTACAAACATCCTTCTCCGATTACATCAATCTTAACCTCTTCAAGTCTTGAGTCAATCATTATATATCTTACATATCTACATTTTTATGAGCGCGTACTAACAGAGGACGGTAGGTGCAACGCTGAGATCCAAGGACGTGATGGAATGGGCAAGGGCGCATTCCAAAAGCTAGGCAGAGTATTACATGACAGGAGGATTTCTTTGGTAACAAAGAAACGAGTACTGAGCTGTTACCTGATATCTGTTCTCCTTTACGACAGCGAACTCTAGGCAACGGATGTATGGTTCTCAAGAAGGATGCTAAGGATATTATGAACCGAGTGTGTGAGCAACGATGAGGGTTTTGTAGAGGATGCAAACAAGTAGGAAGCTTATACTTAACATCAGGAAGAGGCAGCTGAAACTTCTGGGACACGTAATGAGAAAGAAATGCTTAGAAAATCTGATACTCACAAGGCGTATAGAGGAACAACGGAGAGCAACGCGTGACATACCTAGCGGTCATAAGTAAGTGGATTACAGAACAGGGTCTGGGAGAAGTAGCAAAAAGAGAAAACATATTGAAAACTACAAGGGATAGGAGGAAGTGGAGACCCATGATCGCCTACGTTCTGAAAGGACACGCCACATAAAAGCGGTTAAAACGTTCGCTTTTTGACCATGAGATCCGGTTTCAAATCTCATCATGGTCGATTTGACAGGAATGTGATATTATAGGGCTGGTGGGGTGTTCCTGTCGTGTGGAACCTTTGGAACGTGCCTGGAAAGCATACCAAGTCTTGACCCAAGCACTGTGAGTGAGATTGTGTAGACGTAGCTATTTGGGAACCGTCGCTGGTTGTACTAACACGAAGTCCCAAGTCATCGTCACAGAAGGCTTGAAGGTATTGTCCTTGTTCTAACTGTTGATTATGCGCTCTCTCCTAGAAATTGTAACTAAGGTCAGCTCAGCATAGCTGCAGTATGAACCCCAGGTGGGATCTGTGAGTGTTGAACAAACACAAATATGCCTGAGCAGGCGTCTGCAAAAGAGATTGATTAGCCAGCCTAGTACACAGGCATAACCGGATACGAGATACCAGCCATTATTATTATATATTCACATAATCTGTATTTGCTTCCTTCTTAACAATCTCATTCCGTAACTGTCTAATTTGAGTGGCCATTGAGACTTGATTTGGGTGAACATTTGGTAAGAAAAAGATATCAAAATTTTCCGATAAATATCTTCAAATATTCAATGTTAATTCAAATGTAACTTCAAATGTAATTTCAATCGACATCTAATGCCGTGATCCTGATCCCCATCTTTCTCTATAACCTTTAATCAAACACCCCTCTTTACTCTTGTTCTCATTCTCTGTAACCCCATGCACTCCCGACTTGATTGGGATAAAATGCTTAAAAAAACATATGCATTATATTTTCTCTTAATGATACAATAATATAAATTATTTTTTTTTCTTTTTTTCTTTCATTTGTTTGTTCTTCTTTATCATCTTTTCCGTCGTCATTTTTTCTTTTTTATTCCGAATTAATTATTTATTAATTAATTTAATTAATTTATATTTTTTCTATTTATATTATTAAACATATTTAGAACTGCATTTATATTTATATGTATATTATTAAACATATATAGATTTACATTTAGACTTAGTTTTATATTATTTATATTATTAAACATTTATTAAGAAAAAGGTATCAAAATTGTCCAATAACTACTGCATATTTTTCATTTATAATGATACAATAATATGAACCATTTTCTTTTTTCTTTCTTTCTTCTATTTTCATTCTTTTTGCTTTTATTTGTTTTTCTTTTCTTCATACCTGATTTTTCTACATTTTCTCTTCTCATTTACTTTGATTTATCTTCTTTCTTTCTTTTTATTTCTTTCGTTTTATTCGTTTTTATCATCTTTTTCTTCGTCATTTTTCTTGTCTTCCGAATTATTTTCATTATCTCTTTCATCTCCATCAGTTTCTTTTCTTCTTCTTCTCTCGCTTTTTTTCTTCTTTCTTCCCATATTTCACGTCCTTCTTTAGTTTTATTTCTTTATCCACTGTAAACCGTTATTTTTGTTTCCTATTCTTTCCTTACATACTTCTTCTCTTTTCACTTTTCTCTTTTTGTTTCTTCTCCTTTCTTCTCAATTCTATTTCTTCTTCTTCATCATCATCTTTTGTTCTCCTTCTCTTTCCTTCCTCTCTATCTTTGTTTGAGGCAAACAGAATCATCCGTGAATACTTCATCTAATATATGCTCTGACATGATCTGTGAATTTATTATTCAAAGCTCGCTTATTTCCAGAAACGGTACGATTCGCCTTTCTGTTTCACTGTCTGCATCCAAACGCAGAGCTTCATCGATTACATTCTTTGAATGTCAATCACTTGTTCACTGTTTGGCCAACGATGTCTAATGTTACCACGTGTCTCGCTTTTCATAAATAGAGGAAATTTAAATGCCACAACTTTATCAATGTAAGTATTATTGCGTCAGGGAAAATAGCGCATTTGATGCAAGTCAAACCGCATACAGAGGCAAATATTCCTAAGGGACTTTGATTCGACCCAAACGTACTTATAAAATTATGTACTCGTTAAATGACGAAAGGTTTCTTAAAAGATCTTAACACGACTCACATCTAAATATTCAGAATTCAAATGACCAAACATCTAAATACTGATTTTTGGTGTGTGTCGCTTTTTGCAAGCACTCACAGTTGTTTAAAAAAAAGGTTGCATAAATAATGAATTAGATATGAAATAATGTAATTTACATGAGCAAATGAGAACAGTCACTATATATGCATATATATTCTTGAAGCTATTTACGGAAAAAAGTTGAAACCTAACCTGAACAAAAGAAACTACGAAATCTACACAAATATTCGTAAATGCCTATAATTGAAAACAGAAGCCATTCGTTTATACCAAAAGCTTCCCGTACTTAATACTTCTCGCTTTCACTCCCACGTGGTCATGTGTGACCTCACGAGCTGCGACGCGATTTTCGCTCCCGCGTCTCGTATACACGAGTTAGTTGTTGCTTTGAAATTTTTCATACAACAAAAACAGACTATCATTATTGTTTCGTCCGCGTATTCGTTGATATATTGAAAAGTAATTGTCATCTTTGATAATGGCATATGTAAGCCGAAAGCTTAGATTGGATTTAAACATGTATCAATATGGTGATTTCCTTTCGTTTTTCAATGATAATGTTATTAAGCTTATCAGTCAATATAAAAGAAACTTACTTAAAATAAATAGACAAAACTTTTCTATATTATTTAATGAAACATGCATTAATAAGAGATAGATAGATAGATAGATAGATAGATAGATAGATAGATAGATAGATAGATATGGAAAAAGAGGAATCCGACAAAATGATAAGATAAAGAATAAACAGGAAGCGGATCTTTATCTAACATATTTCATTTTATTAACGCTTCATCAGAGATCTTGATAGAATGGATGAAAAATGATAAAAATCAGTGACGATTACATAAAAATCAATGAAGTTATATAGAAAATACGCACAATATATACTTTAATGAGAGATCACAACAAAACAAAATTTTTAAAAACATCCTGCAGAGTCTCACTAACTTGTAGACACTTTAGCATCTAGAATGTTTTCTTACACATATCTGTTACACTTCATTACATGAGACACGTACCTGCCAATGTGGAATAACGAAACACAACATACTATGCGTCTCTTTGTTTTTTTCTCATTTTTGTTTCATTTCTATCTTGATCTCTGCGGAAGCATCAATAAAGTGAAAAATGTTAGACGAACATATACTACTGGTTCTTTATCCTATCATATATATATATATATATATATATATATATATATATATATATATGACAAAATATAGTTTTAAAGAATGGTATATTTATGGGTTAAAGTGCTCAGTATCAGGGATAGAGCGGATGTAAATATTAAAGTGGACATTGGAATCAACACAGAGAGGCGACAGACTGTTTCATGCTAAACGCAGTCATCAAGCCATCTATCTATATATATGTGTGTGTGTGTCTGTGTGTGTCTGTGTGTCTCTGCGTGTAATATATATATATGTGTGTGTGTGTGTGTGTGTGTGTGTGTGTGTGTGTGTGTGTGTGTGTGTGTGTGTGCAGTGCTTATTGGAAAGCGCTCAATACCAGTGACAGAGCTAATAATATATTTAGTTGAATGGATATGAGTTTGTGACCCTAGATTTCACGCTTATGCGATCCTCAGACAAACTAATTTATTTTTAAAAAATTGAGTATATTTATGTCAATTTTAGTTTAATGATATATATATATATATATATATATATATATATATATATATATATATATATATATATATATATATATTACAAATACTTTCATGGCAATTGCTCCGAGGAGCTGCATTCGCTGGTTCCCAGACTTCATGAGTTCAAGCGCCCGAGGAGGCTCGCATCCCGCTCTCACTCCTTCACTGTCGAAACACTGAAATATAGCCGTCTCTTCTACTCCAATAGCTTCATGTCTCGCACCTCTCGCCTGTGGAACTCCCTTCCCTATTCTAGTTTCCCTGAGAGCTATAATAATAAATGTAATGTCAATCGACATCTCTAGTTGCCTTGATCTATCCACTACCCTTCTCCTCATCCTTTCTTCTATCACTCCTATCTGCTCTTGCTCCAAATTATCTGCAACCCCTTGCGTCCTAGTGCCTTCCCGCCTTGCTTGGGGTGAAACGCTTAAAAAATATATATATATATATATATATATATATATATTAGGAATGGATTTTCATTTTGCAATTTACTGCTTAAACGTTAATTTTAATGAATAACCCTATTTGATGGGTATTCTTTAAAAATGACGTTTGAACAATAAATTTATATATATATATATTTGGGCTTAACCATTTTCTGCTCAGAATCAACATTTAACCACCTCATGGCCTCTAACGTCCACATGTGTTTGCATACGCCTGCTATATGAATATCATATTTCCTGTCCTGATGGGCAGCGTATATTTATATCCCAGCATACTATTTGGCAGTACTTCTCTCTCACTCACTAATACTAATACTAACAATAATAATAACGAGATGAATACTTATCCGTTGCCATTGAAGATTTTCCAGAATCGAATCGGTTGATGGGAAGTAAAGATTTCTGCAATGCTCAGACATATAAAATGAAAACAGTGTTCGTTGAAAGAAACCAAAAACAAGCTCAATGGACAGTTATGCATATGAAATCAATATATCAAAACCTTATAAAACGCAAAAGAAAAGAAATGTTTTCCCGGTTGATGAAAATGGAACATATGTCGGGTCACAAATTATAATAGTTTCAAATTAACAGCGTGAAATGCACTTCATTATATAGCGAACAATGAAAATAGACTAATATATGCTAATATATTTTTTCCAAAAATGCATTACTGGTAATATTTTTTTTTTTTTAAATCCATTGCTGGTAATATTTTTCTTCAAAAATGTAATGCTGGTAATATTTTTTTCAAAAATTTATTACTTAAAATAATTTTTAACAAAAAATTATTGCTGAAATTAAAACTTATTTTGACACTTTCATAGACTTTGACTCCAGTTTGGGGGTTAACTATTTGCCCATAGCTGGGACCCTAACAGGTGCTGCCACCCCGGGTCAGGGTGGAACTGGGAACACCAGCAATTAAGACGTGGTTCCACGCTCCTCAAACCTCCTGATCAGAGGCCTTGTTGTTGGATGTAGTTTATGGTTTTACCCAGGACGCGGACGTAATTTATCATTTCATCCAGGACGCGGAGGTAGTTTATCGTCTTACCTAGGACGCGGAGGTAGTTTATCGTCTTACCCAGAATGCGGACGTAATTTATCATTTTACCCAGGACGCGGATGTAGTTTATCGTCTTACGCTGGTAGCGGACGTAATTTATCATTTTACCCAGGATGCAGATGTAGTTTATCGTCTTACCCAGGTCGCAGATGTAGTTTATCGTCTTACCTACCACACATTGCTTTTGCTGTAACAGGAAAACCATTAAACGATCAGCACCAAATTCTACTGTTTTGTTGTATATTTTTGGATTGATTCTTGTACAAACTGATTTTCTGAATTTGTCGCATTAAAATTCTATTCTATTTTGCTATCTTCAACAAATCTCCCTCCCATCCATGTTTCTTTATCCCATAACAGGTGTTCTTTGCTAGGGGTTTTCCTCTTATTCAATTTTAGTCTTATTCAATTTTGTTTTGTTTTATTTTTATGGATAGCTTTTTTGCTGCGATGCATCCATTTAGATAAATTTTAGATTTTATTTTAGCATTCTCATTTTCTATATGAATTAGCACTTCCTTCAGTATAATGCTGTCTTCGTCTCTTAAGTGATGAGTCGTTAATTTTATGTTGTATACTGATAATCACACCAGGTTAATTTTCTTATCCAAAACCTTCCCAAAATAAACAAACTTCTTCTGGGTAACTTGAACAGCCAACATGCCCCGGTCTTCCAGGTTCCTTAGCGAAAGATTGATTCGCTTTTGTTTTGTTTTTTTGTTTTTTGGTTTTTTTTTTTATTTTTTTTTTTTTTTTTAAGCATTACGCCCCGAGGAAGGCGTGAAGCCACTAGGATGCAGGGGGGGGATGCAGAAGATTTGGAGCGAGAGCAGATAGGAGTGATAGAAGAAAGGATAAGGAGAAGGATAGTGGATAGATCAAGGTAACTGGAGATGTCGATTGACATTACATTTGAATAGTAGGAGATTATAGCTCTCAGGGAAACAGTAATAGGGAAGGGTGTTCCACAGGCGAGAGGTGCGAGGTAGGAAGCTATTGGAGTAGAAGAGACGGCTACATTTAAAAGTTTCTACAGTGAAAGGGTGAGAGTGTGATGCCAGCCTCGTGGAGCGCTTGAATTCATGGAGTCTGGGAACCAGTGAAAGCAGCTCATCGGAGCAATTACCATGAAAGTATTTGTAAAAAAGACAGAGAGAGGCGACGGCGCGTCTGTGAGAGAGTGACTGTAGACGAGATGCCAGATAAGGGCCAATTATATTACATATCTGTCTCTGGATCTTGTCAAGAACTCCGAGGTAAACAAAAGGTGCACCAGACCATTATTTATTTTATTTTGCTTTTCTTTCTTTTTTTTTCTTTTTTTGTAACATTTCATCCTTTTCTCAAATTTCTCCTGAATCATCTACGCTAAAAAAAATTTAAAAAAAAACAAATTGAAAGCTCCTAACTTTATGCAATCTGTGCTTGATTATTTAATACGAGGAACTTGTATGCGTATTTTAATCTGGGATCATGTTAATCTTGAGGGCTGTCAAATGCTTCATAACTTTTGCATTTCTTATTTCGAAAACTTTTTTTAAAATCATTTCACCTCAAGGAAGTCGGTAAAGCCACTAAGGTGCAAGGGTTTACGGAGTGTCATAGAATATGAGAGAAAAATATTATCAAAGAAATAGAACAATAAGAGAAGGGGAATTAAGAAGACAGAAGATAAAAGATTTGACTTTTTGAAGATCAAAGTTGACTTGAAACAAGAAACCTGAGGATAGTTCCATAGACGTTAAGTACTAGGGAAGAAACTGTTAGCATAGAACTTACGGCTACATTTCACGATATCACAATATATTCAATTCTGTATCTCCGATAAATATGTTCATGTGAATAATTGTAAGTAAAAATTTTAACTTGGCGGCTTATTTATTTGCTTACCAATGTATAACATATTAATAAAGAACAGATAAAATCATACGTCTATATTGCATAAGACAGAACTTAACATGAATTAAACAAAATCTAATGCTTTTGCCGTGAGTTTTGATCTCTGATCCTATACGCATTCCATCTGTGCTATACTTCCAATGTCTAATTATATTAACGACACAAAGCCAAGTCTTAACAACGCTGCCTGTCTTTGCCTTACAATCACATTAAGTATCTCGTATCAATACAAAAAATTATGTTTAATAATATATTTAAAAAGTTTAACTGTCGAAAGTTCATTTTCTTGGATGAAATAAGAGTAAGTTGGATTTGAAATTGCCAGCTCCAGAAAATGTTTTAAAACTTTTTCGAAACTTAATGCACCATGAGAATTGATTTTTGCCTCTAATTGCTATGGGTTCGCGTCAATCAGGTGTTTTTAAATCAAGTTGAAATAATCAAATTATCCGTCAAAACAGAATAAGATAACTTGTGGAGTTAATCAACACTTCTCACACTTAAATTGCAATGTCAGCAAAAGAAGTTGTTTTGTTTTTATTTTAATATTTTCATTTGTCTTTATAATTTTTTATTACAAATCAATCTTACTTTCCGTTTTTCATGAATTTTTTTGTATTGAATCGTTTCTTTTCTTTCATTGTTTTGTGCTAGTCTTTACGCTTTTTAATAAATGTTCAGAATACGTCATCCATCACAATCGAAATAAACTTGATTTCAAATAACAGAATCACATTATTTTCTATTATATATATATATATATATATATATATATATATATATATATATATATATATATATATATATATATATATATTCAGTTCAAAAATTTGAGACCACTCCAGTTAACTTTTTTAAATTGACCTGAAAACTAATCGTTTTGTACTATAATGAGAAAAATATTATCATGGTTAAAAAATACGTGGCATGATTTTTATTAGAAATTTTATTATGACAAAAAGAAAAAAAACATTTTACGATTGAGTTTTCCTCTCACCAAAATATTCTACTTTAGCCTTGATTAATGTAGCACAATTTTTGGCATCCGTTGGAAAATTTCTCAAAATATAAGTTTGATAAGATTGATTCCATTCTTTTTTCAGTGATTCTAAGAAATCTTTTTTCATTTTTTTCTACTCTTCTGTCAAGATATATTAGAGAAAAAAATATGACTAAATGGAAAATTTATCGTATGATATTTTTAGTCCTTTATGTTTTCAATGTTTACGTTGATAACGGGTAGTTGAGAGCGAATATTGAGATTTTAAATCTAAATTTAATATTTAACACTTTGTCACAATTTTTTCCCTAAAATTGTTCTTTATATATATATACAAATTTATTTATATTTTCCCATATCAAATGAAATATAGTTAGCTGAAAAACTTTTATTATTAATTCTATCAATATCTATCACAAAGCCTGCATGTCTTACATGGCTTTATCAGCAAACCACTGAAAGAAAAGCAATTTTGGCTTCAAAACCAGTCTTCTAAATTACCACTACACACACTATATATATATATATATATATATATATATTAATGTATATTTCGGTAGCAAACTTTCTTTTAAAAACTTTTCGCTAAATACGGCAGGCAAGGAAAAAATAATTAATAATTTTGCATTTAAAAATTGAATCTTATATATGCCGAATTCAAAGTTATTTCTGCAATATTACCATTACTGTTTTCTAAACTGAACCAGAGGTCCTTTTAGCTTTTGGCAGGAGGCCCAATTAACACTCCTCAGGAGCCAGCTTAAAAGCTACTATATATATATATATATATATATATATATATATATATATATATATATATATATATATATATATATATATATACGTGTGTGTGTGTGTGTGAGAGAGAGTGAGTGAGTGTTTGTGTGGGTATTAGCCTCTCTCGTCGTTTATCGACGTATAAAGGGTGAAACAACTCAGTTCCTAGGGAACCAACAGCCAGACACCTGGCTTTGATTATAGTTGTGAAGGCTTTGTGCAGAACCAACCACACTGTTTGAAGGGACGAATACAGAGACCTGGTGCACTACCGAAAACGTCCCTCCGCAGGTTTTGAATTCAGAGTTGTTCTTCTCCTAGACCAGTTGACATCCAAGGCTATAAAATCCGGTCTGTCCTGCTATTTACCCATAGCTGGAGGCAGAAGAGGATTCATACCTTTCCCAAGAGTATTAGCACGTAAGTTAATGTAATGGATTCGACTCAAATTCGAACTCGGCTCTCTGATTCCTCAATCCGAACCGCGATGTATATATATATATATATATATATATATATATATATATATATATGTGCGTTTGTGTGTGCGTGCGTGTGTGTGCGTGCGCGCGCGCTTTCCGACCATAAGACTTGGATTCGTATCTCACCATGTTCGATATGTCATGATGCGGAATTTTTGCTGTTATTGGCCAGAGGAAGCGATCCCAATGTGCGTCTCTTTTGAAAAGTCCCTGAAAAACCATACCACTGGTTGAACCAAGCCTTTTAATTGAAACTGGGTAGACGCAAATTTCTGGACGCTATCAATGATCATGCTAGCCTAAATTTACAAGTCATCCCAACCAAGGGGTCTGGACGTTCTGGCGTTGTTCAAATTTCTGATCATGACAGACGATGCGCTCCCTCCTAAAAACTCAGGTTCCTTCAGCATCATTGCAGTATAAATCACAGGTGGGCTATGCGGATTTGAACTAACAGAAAGAAGATGTCTGCGATAGGAATTGGGTAGCTTCCTTAGCAAACAGATATGCTCCGAAAGTGAGAGGACCCAACCAAACAAGGACTTGTACAAAGAATTCCTTAGTGACTCTAGTGAATTATTCAAGGCAGATTTAATTACCGAATTATTGAAGGCAGATTTAACTACCATAGATAGATAAGCCAAGATCAAAATGTTAACCCATCAACACTCCAAATAGGGCGTATTTATACCCTTCTTAACCTGCACAAACTCCTTAGATTAGCTAATGTCAAAGTGGCCCATCTATTACCTGAAAACACAAATGACACCATAGTATCGCTCAGTTGTCGTCGTCGTCGTCGTCTTCGGCATCCGTCCGTCTCGAGAGACGATGGAATAGCGCAGTGCGCTACGAGCCTTGGCGGGCTATATGGAGAACTAGGGCTGCCCGGATGTCTAGTTCCCCCTCTCGGCCTTTCTAGCAGAATCCAAAGGAAAGGATAAACCAATACAGTTTGGTACCAACGCGACTGCAGGAGTTGCCGGAAGGTAGCACAAAGTGCCGTCCATCCGCCTTAGGGGCTCCACTCTGGGTTTGAATTCAGAGTTGTCCTTCTCCTAGACCAGTTACCATCCAAGGCTATAGAGCCTATTCTGTCCTCCTATTTACCTATAGCTGGGAGAAGAAGAGGATTCACACCTTTCCCAAGGGTATTTCCGGAAGGTAGCCGAAGTGCCGTCCATCCGCCTTAGGGGCTCCACTCCGGGTTGAATTCAGAGTTGTCCTTCTCCTAGACCAGTTGCCATCCAAGGCTATAGAAACCAGTCTGTCCTGCTATTTACCCATAGCTGGAGGGAGAAGAAAAGGATTCACACCTTTCCCAAGGGTATTAGCACCTAAGGGAATGTAATGGATTCGACACGGATCTCCGATTCCTCAATCCAAACCGCTATCCATACTCCACCGTACCTCCTCACTCAGTAACCCCTCAAGTATCTACCAATGGTTTAAACTCCTCCAAATTTATCCACTTATAGTTGACCTGTTGTTTCTGGTATTGAAATATTCACAACGCTAGTCACAGGCTATGGAGACTGTATCCTCAATTCTCTGTGAATCAACACCCTTAGCTCTCTCAAAGAAACGCCACATTTTTAAATGTTTTCAGAATATTAAACGATAGATTAAGGGTCAATCTCGAGATCAGCTTCCAATTTGACTTTATCGAATTTATTAGACTTACTATTAAGACATTAATGAACACAGATACCTAGTTAGGAACTAGTGACATCGGAAATTTTATTGATGAGTATAGGAAACAAAGTAAACGTCCATCGCAAGGAAAGTTGGATCCCTGTGCCGTGCCAGGAAATTTTTCTCGCCGGAGTCAATCCTTCAAATCTACAAATCAACCATTCGCCCTTGCATGGAGTATTGCTGCCCTATATGGTCCGGTGTCCCTTCTGCTTGTCTCAAGGTTCTTGATAAGATCCAGAGACTGATATGCAATGTAATTGGCCCTGATCTGGCATCTCGTCTGTAGTCGCTCTCTCACAGACGTGCCGTTTCCTCCCTGTGTCTTTTTTTACAAATACTTTCATGGTAACTGCTCCGATGAGCTGCTTTTGCTGGTTCCCAGACTTCATGAATTTAAGCGTTCTACTAGGCTGGCATTTCGCTCTCACCCTTTCACTGTAAAAACTGTTAAATATAGCCATCTCTTCTACTCCAATAACTTCATGTCTCGTACTTCTCACCTGTGGAACTCCCTCCCCATTTCTTGTTTCCCTGATAGCTATAATCTCCAACTATTCAAATGTAATGTCAATCAACGTCTCCAGATGCCTTGATCTATCCCCTATCCTTCTCTTCATCCTTTCATCTATCACTCCAATTGGCTCGCGCTCCAACTCTTTGTAATCCCTTGCGTACTAGTGGCTTCCCGCCTTGCTTGGGGGGAAACGCTTAAAAATCCAAGAATAGAGCCCTGAGATGCATCCACATTAATACAAAAATGATCTAGAAAAGTGGGTATTCAAAACAATTTTTATTACACGACTTGTTGAGAAAGATTGGATCAAATCAATAATTCAACTGGGAAAACTATAGAGCTTCACCTTGTGAAAATGACCTGCATGACAAACCATTTCAAATTCCTTCAAGATCTCTAAAGCCATAAACCCGAGTTTATGTAAAGCTTAACGGACTCATTCATTGATAACTGAGTCTCCATGGGCAGTTGACCTAGAAAAGCGAAGACTATTTTTTGTCTGAAAGACGACCTTGCGTGGTAAGATGAATAATCAATTCGGAACTGATTAGAGCCTCAAGTACATTGCCAAAAAGAGGTAAATTTTAATGGGTCGAAGGATTGGACGATTCGTCATTATTCTTAAAAACAGGAACTACAAAAGAAGATTTCCAACAGGCTGGAAAGCAAAAAAAACTTTAGAGAGAACAGAAGCCAATAAAAGCGCACATTAATTTAGGACAAATTCAATGACACCATCGTTTCAGGATGCTTTACAGATGGTAGCGGAAACCATGGCCGGAGTTAAACTCATATCAGTTAGAAGATACTTTGTTTTAAGTAGGAAATCAGGCAAAGATACTCCTAATGAGTCGGAAGCAGAATTGGAAGGAAATTTAAGAGAAAAGTATTTTCTTTATCAGCATTAGATGAAAAAACATCAAATTGATTGAAAAGAGGGGGAATTGAGGATTTACTCTTATTTAACGCACTCATACAGACCCGTCAGTAGAACCAATTTTGTGTACGGTTATACAGGGTGTTACTCTATCAGCGAACAGCGTCTTAGCCTCATTGACCCACTTGCATATTATTAAGAGCTGACACAATGAGATTTCTGCTGTGATCAACGCTATCGTGTTAGTTTGGCCGGAAGAAGGGCTTCCTGTGGACTCTCGTGACGAGACAGACATGCGTGAACCAAGAAGTGGCTTCACCTGGTTTTTCAGACATCTTAAAGGTATCGATACCAGTTAGCATTAAAGAAGAAACCTCAGTGGCACAATTTTCATCACGAACGTCACAGAGAAAGTCAAGATATGGATTCCAATCGGTTCGTTGATAAGAGAATAAAGTATTGTGAAAAGAAGATTTATGGCTAATAGATGAGTCAAATGGAATATCCAGAGACACTACAACGTGATCCGAATTGCTTAGAAGGCAGACTTACGACACAAGAGAAGAGAAGGGACGGGACAGGAGTCTGGAGATAAATCTAATAAGGAAGCATGTTGTTTGGAATTATTAAGGAAGCGATTAGTCAAATCTATTACTTGAATAAGAGATTGAGCAACTGAAAAACTTAATTCCGAAAATATCAGTGGTATTAGAATAAAGAAGCCACTTGACATGATGAGCATTAAATCTATTAAACGCAAAATTTTATATATATATATATATATATATATATATATATATATATATATATATATATTGACTGTTCAATACAATCTATTTGGTTTCTACCATCTCTTTTTTCTCCTTCTAGTACAAATAATAAAATAATAATAATACATTTTTACTCATGTTCTTCAACTACAAAGCCCGAGAACCGTCTAAGATAGAGGGTTACAGAATAAGGTACGTTATCTGAATATAAGAGGAACAGTAGGAAGTGAATATTGTGAGGATAAGAAGGATATATGAAGCTTGAGACTTGAAGACGTTCAGACTGTAGAATTCAAGACGGCAATCTGTTCCACAAAGCAGTTCTTGGGTGAAAGTTATATGAATGGAAGTTCCTCCATATTCCAATTGGAAAAAATGGAATACGGAGAAATGCGTTTTATTCGAAACCGTGAATGCAGCTGTCAATGTTTAAACTAAAGGATGGATTTCCATGGGAACATTTGCGATGGAAATATCGTTACAGTAGCACTAGACTTGTTACATTTGCGTCTGTGGAAAAGAAGCTGCACAGGGGCAAACCAGCGTCCATTCCGTTCCACAAGACACACTATTAAAGATAAGTTGATTAGATTGATTTTCTATAATTATACTGTTGATGTGCATTGTCGTAGTCAATGTAAATTCACTTCTTGAGGTATGGTATCAACAAGACCCCTCACGATTCAAGAAACTTTTGGAGAATCTTCATAGTGATACTGATGGCAGTTTTCTAACCATTCTTGGTCTCAATTCCAATTTTCCCTAAGTTCTCTTTCAAATCGTGTTTGATTCGTGCCACTTTCTATAGGAATTATTTCAACACTCATTTTCCATAGATTCTTCAACTAGATTATGATATTTTTCAATCTCTTCTGTTCCTTTGCAATTCATTCTTGTATTCTATGAACAGCAAAGACAAGAATTTCACTCTTACTTTGCTGCTCTCCTTATCAAACAGAATAAGGTCGGATCTTTCTACTTCACTGTTATTATCTGAAATAGAGGCTCTTTGCCACTTAGATGTGCGGTTTGTTCAAAGGATAGCGGCTCAGAATAACCATAGTTAAAATTCC